>JAXGGA010005266.1:0-79748 GCA_038373865.1 Uloborus plumipes | reverse complement strand
GAATTAATATGTATTAATAACTTTTGCTGTGGTTTAAACACATGTTACAGCAAAGACCTTACTTCACCTGTAGATTGTTTTGTAAAATAAAGCATTTCTTTGCTAACCTTATTTCAAATCCAGAATGCTTCATTTAAAAAAGTGTTTTACTTTGTCTAATTTTCTTTAATTCCTATTTTACTAATACTGACTTTTTTTTCCAGCATTATGAACAAGTATTTAAATATGTGGACACCTTGGAATCATTGTTATTTACAAGTGACATAGATCATCATATTCTATCGGTCTTTCAACAATTTTGTGCTTTAAAGGCATAACTTTCATTTTTAATGTAAAATGCAACAACGTCAGCATTTGTAAATGGACTTCATACCCTCATAAATATATTTTGTTTATTCTGTATGCTTTTGTGTTTTTCTGCCAAGAATTAGAAAAGTTTGTAAATGTTCTATGTGTGCATCTTATGAATGTAAGACGCTTGATGCCATTAAGTGAGAGGATTTCAGGATTTTTAGCAGATAAAGAATATAAATATACAACTGCTCGGGCACAAGAACCCACATGAGGCAATGCTTACTTTGCCCATCTCGGGACTTTGGGGGATGTAAAAGCAGATGTTCCTGTTAGATGGTCAACCAAGCCCCCAGTGTTTAGTTCCCAAGCATACTTGATATGCATTGCATTGACCACTGAAGGGATGAAAGACCAAGTTCACCATTTTCAACCGTGGGTCTGGGACATGAAAACATCAAACGTCTCTAAGCCACTGGGCTTCCAACAATAAATCTACTTTAAGGCATTTTTTATCGAAGAAAAGTCACCCGTTAAACCAGCATACATCAAGGGCGGATACAAGGGAAGGGCGGTGGGGGCGATCGCCCCTCCCTTGAGGGACTCTTCTCCAGCAATTTTAGTTGATCTTTGATGATATTAAGGGAAAGGGTGAGGATTCGGGGCTCCGATATGGTAATTTTTCAAAATGGAAGACCGAAACATTTAACAAGGATGCATGGCAAAAAAAAAATGGGCAAGATAGAAAAAAAATAAATCGCCCCTCCCTTGGAACATTTCTGGATCCGCCATTGGCATACATACATGCAGAAAATTACTTAATAAAAAATAGTAAACAAAATAATTACACACACTAACTGAATATCTAAAACTGAGAGAATGATGAAAATAATATTGCATGACTTGCTAACTCCCAAAATCAAATTAAATTTTTTTTTTTGAAAAATGTAATTTGGTAAATACTTCCAACAGTTTTCAGAGTGGGATATTGAAGGGATCAGAATTTACAGCAAATAATGTCGGACACGTAATTGTAATTTCATCTAACAGTAACTACTGTGCTAATCCCTTCATAGCCCATAGCCCCTCTCTGAAAAATGTTTGGTGTATTCATTAAAATATATTAAACGTTTTTTCTTTTACAGTTTTCAAACCAGACCATCTCAAAAAAAGTTACCGTATTTTCTGGCCTATAATCCGTGGATTATCTGTTAAAAAAGTGGATTTTTTTTTGTGGTGCTGATTAAACGCCATTGCTTATTATACAAGAATTTAATTTTTTCACGAGATAATAAAACTTCGATTCAGAAATCACAGATGGCAGCACGAGTCGGAAAATCACCGACACACCTTATTTGAGTAATCGTTAATACGCATGCGTGAAGTGCAGAGTGAGGGAGAGGTGTAAAGGCCTTGTCACACGATCCAACTTTTCCCCCGATTCCCTCCAACTCCGGGCAACACCAACTTGCCTCAACTACTTTGGCCAACACTGAAGTCATCATTTCTATTGTCCGACGCTCGTCCAATTTAGTCCAAGATTTTGCGTGCGGAGCGATAAAATTGAGCCGAATTGCTTTTCCGACCAATAGGAGAGCTCTGCAGAACTTCGTCACAGATCGGCGCCATCAGGAGTGGCCAGCTTAACGGGATAAAAAAAAATTTCTCGCCGACGATATTGCACGGCAACCCTGCACAGCAAAGATGACGTAGTAGGAAAACAAGCTTGGAGTTGGTCGAAATTGAGGATTGCTCCAAGTTGGAGTAGCTCCACATTGCATCGTGTGACAAGGCCTTAAAGCAGTGTGCAAAGTAGTTTGCTTCAACATTGAGACTAGACAATGAGAGTAGCAAATAAAAATGGCGTCTAAATGTCTTAGCTACATTACAGAGTTCAAGTTGACAGCTATTGAAAAGGCAGAAGAAATATAATTTTTCATCACTTCGAAGTCAAAATAATGCATCTACTTTATTTGAAATTTGGCAAAGAAAATAGTTAAGATTAAGACAAAATAATTTTTGAGAGTTTCAAACGAAAAATTAATTTCGGTGCATAAAAATGTACAAGTTTTATACTCCAATTTTGCATCTAAGAGATGTTGAATGAGACTATATAATTAAAAATAGAGTACAAATTGATATTTTCTTGTGTGTTGTAAGAAAACTCCCAAACATGTGCGGATAATACGCCGCCGCGGATTATGTGCCGAAATTTTTCACTTCGACGAGAAAATCGCGATATGGATTGTATCGTGAATGCGAATCATATGCCGAAAAAAGATAACCCTTTTTTATTGTAAAATTTTGTGAAAAGAATTTTTTTTTTTAATGTTCAAATTGCATACAAGAGCATGCAACATGTATATTTATTAAAAGTGCATGCAATTCTCTTTAAGCAGCTCCTATAAAATTGAGTTTAACATTTTACTGCAAAAATGTCTTCATTGCTTTTTTACTATTACATACATTTTTAGTTGTTAAGATCAAATCCAATTAATGTTTCATAATAGTTTTAACCGAGTTAATTCAAATACCTTGAGGAATAATCCACAGCGTTTAAAGTGATATGAGTTCCTTGTCAGTCAGGTCTATAAAGGAAAGTTTAGCTGACAGGTGTTTAAAAAATGTGTTGTGGTGTCTTCTTTCTCACTAGGATTCATCTCATCCTCCTTCCTTGAATAAAGATTGCCCAAACTGCGTAAGGGCAGAGTATAGAGGCCAACTCCCCAATGTGCTAGGGGGAATCTCTCTAAAGGAGCTCATTCCAGAAAAGAATTGGCTAACTGATCAAGAAACCTCAATGTAAAATTTGAAAAATAGTCAGTGTAAAAGAATAGCAAAAGCTAAAAGTTGACTAAAATTAAAAACAGAGATCAACTTACTGGGATTCTTGAAAATGTATGAAGCTGGAGTTTGTCGCCCCATAAAATTAATACTAGGTCAGCCGTTCGTAAAACAAAGGTTGGTTTACCGAGGTAGTTTAGTTATCCGGTCATTAAGTTACCAGGGTTTCATTGTACATTTAAATTTATACATCTCTTATCCATCTCTTTATACATCATAATAAAGCTGAAGGTTTGTCTGTCACGCGCGTAGCGCCAAAACAGTTTGGTCGATTTTCATGAAATTTGGCACTAAATTATTTCGTAGCACGAGGTTATGCACTACAAAGCAATTTTTCGAAAATTCTATTTCGTTCTTTTTCTATTCTAATTCTTAGCGAAAATTCGATAAAACAGAGAAGAAATATTTCCTACACATTTTCAAGTCTTATGTCATTCGAAAGCTTAAAATTTTCTGCTAAAAATGATATCAATTAGAAGTTTCTACGAGCATTAGAAGAACTGTAATAATTGTTTTTAGAATCCTGGAAATTCAAGGTTTACCTTCAGCAAAGCAAGCCAAACGATTCTAAAATGGTTATGCTCGAGAATAAAATTTGTTGGAAAATAAAGATGATATGAAATATTTTACCAGCGGAAATCAACTTTTCATGTTGTTACCATGGTTACGTTTTTATTTTGTTTATTTGTTTCGTTCTTTTTTCCTTAATAATTTTAAAAATGTATTTGTTTTTGTAGCAATCCAAACTCCAAGCCTTATTAAAATTAGTCAAATGAAATATAATAAAACTGTGATAAGATGGCACCTGTCAATCAAATGAGAAATCGAGTCCTTTCCTTAAGGTAGAGCAGGAAGAAACTGACGCGTACTATTTTTGTGAGTTTAGAGACATTTTGGCGATCTGACAAGTTGTATAGAAGAGGGAATAATTCTTTAACCAAATGAGGTCAAAAAAGAGACATGATAGTAAACCATTTTAAATTTATTCTCTGCAAAACATATTTTATTTCATTACTAGCTTTATACCCGGCGTTGCCCGGGTGCGTATTAATACAACATAGTATTCAGAAAAGAAAAAAAAAATTGGAAGAATTCTATTCTTATTTGGGTATATAAAAATTTGCATCAATCTGTCTCTTAGGTACAAACTTTGAAAAAAGTAAAATATTAAAAAGTTAGTTTATTTCTCATCTTAAAGGTTTATCTTTAGGCTTATTTTTCAAAAACCAATATTAAAATCCTCTCTATGCGAATTCTAGTGCATCAAGGAACCTCTGTGAGAAGTGTGATAAATGTAAGACAAAAACTGTATTTGCATAATTAGCAAACATGAAATATATCCGCATGAGAGTGCAAAAGTTGCACCAATTTCACCTGCCAAATTTAAAACATAAACTATTCATTGTTCCCACCTTTAAAGTAAAAATTACATTAAAGCAGAAATTAATTTATTTCTCGTCTGAAAGGCTTATCTCCCTTACAGACGTAACTGTCGTCAAATTTGAAATTTAAATTTTTGATTATTTTTTTAAAGTCCAAAACTCCGCCCATGTGATTTCTAGTGAATAGAACCTCTGGCCCAAGAGTGGTTAAAATCTGAAAGAAGAACAGGATTCACGGAAAATTCACAAAAAAAAAAAAAAAAATAGCATCAAGTAAAAGCGAAAAAGAATGAGGTTTTTAATCAACATTTTTGCATAATTCCTCTAATAGGAGGACTAAAAAAAGCTCGCAAAAATTAGAATTAAATATCCGTAATTTTATCAAGTTGTACACTGAAGTGACAAAAGTCATGGGATACCTCTTAATATCGTGTCGGCCCTCCTTTTGCCGGCGAAGTGCAACAACTCGACGTGGCATGGACTCAACAAGTTGTTGGAAGTCTTCTGCAGGAATATTGAGTAGGGTGGGTCGAAAAAAAATAATTATTTTTTTTCGAAACGCTATACCGCGGAAAACTTGCCTCTAGGGTAGGTAAGTAAAATGCAGATTAAACAGAGGAAAAATATTGAGTCCCCAGCTAGCGCATTGTACTTGAAATTTCAATTTTTTTCGAAAATTAAGTTATTTTCCAAATTTTTTTGCAATACTAAGTCAATAATATTTTATTCCGCTACAGTGAAAATCCTTTACTAAAATGGTTGAAAAACCCATAAAGAATGTTAACTGGTCAAAATCGTTTAATTTGCGGTGGCACAAAAGACTCAAAAATCGGTAAATTATTGCGTTTCATGCTCGCAGCAATTATAGTCGGCCTCGTTGCCCGGTGAATGACAGTCATTACTGTTCAATATATCAAGCTTTTCAACGCATTTCCCACATGGAAATTAGTTCGTCCGAGGAATTCGAAAATAAATTGATAAAAACTGGGCATAAAGATTCTGAATAGCACGCTCGAACTAAGTTACCTTGGCAGATGCGCATGATATTGAAAAATACTGCGTTGACCTGTGATCGCTCCAGAATTTCGAGCAGAGCAACGGCTGTTGAAGCTTCAAGTATGATGAATGTTAACCGGTTAAAATCATTCAATTTTCGGTAGAGCAAAAGACTCAGAAATCGGTAAATTATTGCATTTAAGGTACATACTAGAACCTTAAAGGAATATGTAGTAAATTATTCTGAGCTCTGTGTGTTAAAAGATAACTACTTTTTTAGTTTACACTACAGTTTATTGTAATGAAGTAAGCATAGAAAAGGTACTAAAAGAGCACATTAATCTTGTCTTTTTATTACAGTAACATATTTACTGCATTGCAAAAGTCTCACAATTTTTGTGTGTTTAAGTCGAAGCTGTACTTGCTGCAAAACTTTGGCATTGAATCTTTTGATTAAAAGGGTAGATCTTATGAAACCATCTCGGTTCTTCCGAAGACGATTTTTTAGCTGTTTTGTGTTGAATAAGAACTTACCCATCTGTCACCAGTTTCACCAACAGTGATTTTAGCCCACGATTAATCATCAGAAACTCTTCGGAAAAAATGGAAGTGGTGTAAGTGTAATAGTGATCCGACTAATTATTTCTGTGCAGTTCGTTGCCTGAAGGTTAATTTTTAAGACCGAAAATACCTTATTGAATCTGGTTGCGGGATTATTTTCTAGTTTTTATAATTTTCTGAAACCTAACTTACTGATGTATTTTCCTGCATCCACTATCATCCTAAGAAGCAAGTGCTCTGGATGGGCAAACAATGCATTTCTTTAAATCACAGGATCAACTACTCTAATCAAATTCTCCCATAGCAATCTTATGGATTTGATTTGCTTCAAAAATATGTGTAGGACCATCTGTTATGTACTGGCTTTTTTTTTAATTTGAGCCATACAAACATGTATGATTGAGA
This sequence comes from Uloborus plumipes, assembly GCA_038373865.1. Classification (NCBI taxonomy): domain Eukaryota; kingdom Metazoa; phylum Arthropoda; class Arachnida; order Araneae; family Uloboridae; genus Uloborus; species Uloborus plumipes. Next base: position 73,269 of record JAXGGA010005266.1, on the reverse strand, counting down.
ATAAAAACATACTAACAGTTTGTGATTATCTGAAGGGGTTTCCGCACTTACATATAGTCTCAAAACTGTTAGCTGTTGTCATCCATCGTGAGTGGGAACGAGGACCTGGTTCGCGAGCAGTAAAGTCCACAGTGCAGCTGCCTGACTTTATAACAGAACTTATGCACACAGGTATTGTTGCTCTTTGTTTACAAATTGGAATCAATGCCTGGTACTTCAAAATCCAGTATTGGAAGTTTTTTGCACTTATGAAGATGGATACTAATTAGCTACTAAATGATTTTATCATAGTTGTTTCACATTTTAAGGCTTGGAACAAATGCTCTACAAAGACAACTCGTTAAAGTGCAAAGGCAAACTCCCCACTGTAGAGGTGTTTTGTTGTTCTATAAAACACATAAATATTTTCTCCAACCCTGGTTAGTAACTGTGCCGTAACTTTTATACATCTAGTTCGTCTAAGGAAAAACGACACTCAGTCAGATTAGAGATAATGCTATCAGCAATGTTCTGAGCAGTTTCACTTAATGGTGTAACGTGACCAACAAACACACAGATCCATGTTTTTTAATTAAAGAATAATGTTACTGTTTAATGTTAATGTTCTGAATTACAAGGGCGTTATTCGTCCTTCCATCAAAAAAAGTCCTTAGAGCGGACTGCGTTCTTCAATGTATTGGTTTTAAAGTTCACTACGTTAAGCTTTTTTCCCTTCTAATTTTACTTTTGTTAATAATGTGAGAGTGGCCGTCATTAGTAACGATATTCATATCTTTCATCATACTTGAAGCTTCAACGGCCGTTGTTCTGCTCGAAATTCTGGAGCGATCACAGTTCAATGCAGTATTTTTCAATATTATGCGCATCTGCCGAGGTGACTTAGTTCAAGCGTGCTATTCAGAATCTTTATGCCTAGTTTTTATCAATTTCATTTTCAAATTCCTTGGACGAACTAATTTCCATGTGGGAAATGCATTGAAAAGCTTGATACATTGAACAGTAATGACTGCCATTCACCGGGCAACGAGGCCGACTAGAATTGCTGCGAGCATGAAACGCAATAATTTACCGATTTTTGAGTCTTTTGCGCCAACGCAAATTGAACGATTTTGACCAGTTAACGTTCTTTATGGGTTTTTCAACCATTTTAGTAAAGGATTTTCACTGTAGCGGAATAAAATATTATTGACTTAGTATTGCAAAAAAATTTGGAAAATGACTTAATTTTCAAAAAAAAATCGAAATTTCAAGTACAATGCGCTAGCTGGGGACTCAATATTTTTCCTCTGTTTAATCTGCATTTTACTTACCTACCCTAGAGGCAAGTTTTCCGCGGTATAGCGTTTCAAAAAAAAATAATTATTTTTTTTCGACCCACCCTAATATTGAGCCATGCTGTCTCGATAGACGTCCATAATTGTGAAAGCGTTGATGGGGCAGGATTTTGGGCACGAACAGACCTCTCGATGGTGTCCCATAAATGCTCAATGGGATTCATGTCGGGCGATCTAGGTGGCCAAATCATTCGTTGGAATTGTCCAGAATTTTCTTCAAACCAATTGCGAACAGTTGTGGCCCGGTGACATGGCGCATTGTCATCCATAAAAATCCCATCGTTGTTTGGGTACATGAAGTCCATGAATGGCTGCAAGTGATCTCCAAGTAGCTGCACATAAGCATTTCCAGTCAATGTTCGGTCCAGTCGCACTAGAGGACCAAGTCCATGCCATGAAAAAACAGCCCACACCATTACGGAGCCACCACCAGCTTGAACAGTGCCTTGCTGACAGTTTGGGTCCATGGCTTCGTGGGGTCTGCGCCACACTCGAACCCTACCATCGGCTCTTACCAGCTGAAATCGTGACTCATCGGACCAGGCCACGGTTTTCCATTCATCTAGGGACCAACCGATATGCTCACGTGCCCACGAGAGTCGCTGCAAGCGATGTCGTTCTGTCAGTAAAGGCACTCGAGTCGGTCTTCTGCTGGAATAGCCCAAGAAATCCAAATTTCTCCGCACAGTTCTAGCAGACACGTCCATTGTACGTCCCACATTGATTTCTACGGTGATTTGACGCAGTGTTGCTTGTCTGTTAGAATTTACGACTCTTTGCAGACGTCGCCGGTCTCGATCTTTAAGTGCAGGCGGTCGACCACTGCGCTGTCCATGGTGGGATGTTATGCCTGAAATTTCATACTCTCGGCACACTCTTGACACAGTGGATCTGGGAATGTTGAATTCTCTAACGATTTCCGAAATGGCATGACCCATGCGTCTAGCTCCAACTAACATTCCGCGTTCAAAGTCTGTTAATTCACGTCGTGCGGTCATCATCACGTTGAAACCTCTTCACATGAATAACTTGAACAGAAATGAAAGCTCTGTAAAAGCACTGCGCATTTATACCTGTTCTATGCGATGCTACTGCCATCTGAAAATTTGCATATTGCTATCCCATGACTTTTGTCACTTCAGTGTATACTTAAAGGTTTATGTCGATTACAAATATAGGCCTAGATGGGCCATTTTCTGATTTTAAAGGCCATTTTATTATTGCAACATACCTCTTATTTGGTTGAATTTAGTCCACATGGTTGTACAAAAAGTTCTAGGTACAAACTCCCAAAAGAACTTAATTATCACGGAAAGTTCACAGAAAAATAGCACCAGCTAAAAGCGAAACATGTATAAGGCTTTTAATCCATGTTTTTGCATAATTCCTCTGATAGGAGGATAAGAAAAAAAAATCTGTATCATACATATTTTGTGCCAAATGAGAACATGATTTATAATTGTTTTTGACTTATTTCATGCTAAAATGAAATAGGTGAGTCTTGAAATGAAAATTCATTGTTTTAATTTTAATCTTTGTGGAAAAATGCTAATATTTAAATACCATAAATTTTATCAATTTGTAACCTAAAGGCTCATGTTGATTAAAAAATAGGCCTAATAATAGGCTAGATTCCTATAAAAGGGTCATTTTTTGACAAAAAACTTGAATTTGAGCTTTTTAGATTTTTTAAAATTTCAAGACCCCGCCTATGAGAATTTCTAGGGCATCAAGGAACCTCTGTGTCAAGTTTGATGAAAATCTGACGCAAACTGTGGATTTGTATAGAGAACAAGTATACAAGCAAACATACAAGCATTCACTCACTTTTATTGATATAGATTAATTTATTTTAATATAAATTGCAGTAAATGGCTTGAGTGAATGAATTTAGCTTTTAATTTATTATTTGCTGGTTGATGTTTGTTGATGTTTATTGTTTTTAACCGACTTCAACAAAGGAGGAGGTTATACAATTCGTCGGAGATTTTTTTTTTTTTTTGTATGTTATAAGATTTCTCGAAGACGCCTGGACCGATTTCAAAAATTCTTTTTTTGTTAGAAAGGGTTTCATTTCCGATTGGTCCCATCGTCTCGTGGTCCGGGTTTGATAACGGGAACCTGCAGAAATCGTTCGAAATAGAAATCGGGATCACAGTAATCGTAATAATGACAGCGATTTGTCCTAAATGATTAAATATGAAATCCATTGTTACAAAACGTGGTTGATATGAAACAGTAATAATAATGATAATGAGAATTTTAAATGAAGGCTTAACTAAATCAAACATGAAATTCAACTAAATTTAAACTTTATTCTGAACTTTATTTAAAAGCGTAATTGTTAGTTTTTAACTATATTTTGATTATTTTAAGTGCATTTACACTAAAAAGAATGAAATAAAATATTTTTGGAAAAAAAATAGAACCGACTTCAGTTGGAAATTGCTCTAAAAAGTAAAAAATAATTTTTTTCTTTGAACACCATAGAAACTACTTTTAAACGTAAGTTTTGTAGTCGGCGCAAAAACAATGTATAGAATCATACACAACTACAATTCAACTATAAATATAAATTTTAATGGATCCAGGTTCTTTTTGAGCCATTCACATACATTTCATTGATTACCACACATTCGTGCAATGGTAAATATTCTGCTTTAATTTTCAATGGCTTCTCTGAAAAATGTTGACAAAATATGGTAAATTTTCATTTTACCTATCGTTTTTGCACCAACTTCAAAACTTAAGTTTAAAAGTAGTTTCGATGGTGTTCAAAGAAAAAAATTATGTTTTACTTTTTAGAGCAATTTCTAACTGAAGTCAGTTCTATTTTTTTTCCAAAAATATTTTATTAATATCATTGTGAAGAATAATGCACGAAATTTCTTATTATTTTGTTTTTGAAGTTAGGAAAGAAAACTTTCTTCTTTTAAACTTTGGTAAGATTTCTGTTGGTTTCTGTGAGCAACAAAATTGTTCTTATTTTCTCTTTTGGCTTATTTTTGTCAGGGGTGATTGTGAGTTCATAAAAAATACCTGAAAGTTTTAAAGAAAAAGTGTGGGGTGGGGGAGTGCTTTTTTTTAAAACCAAGGCCCCTATTACTTAAGCACACCTAATTTTATAATTATACATACATAATTAATTTCCTTTCATAAACTAACACATTTCATATATTCAAATAGTTTTTAGTCAAAATATTGTACATGCATTTAATTAAATTGTAAATGAGTAATAAAGTTACTTTTGAGCTGGTGATGAGCAATTATCTCCAAAAAATATTTTAAGGAGAAAGCAAAAGTCTAACAGAATTACTGTTTGTTGTGCGAAAGCATTTATAAAGTAATGAAAGTTGCATTTGTTACATTTCATTTATTTGTCTCCTAACTAAGGGTAATAAGCATCAAAAGTTCAAAAGTGAGAAAAATTTGATTCTCATATCGGATGCAAATAAAATAATTTAGTAAGGTAAAAAAACAATTAGAATTTTCATCTTAACATTTCTATTTGATGAATATTATTAATAATTATCGGTATAATCATCGAAAATTCGAAAAAGAAAAAAAATCCGGAGGTGGGAAGATAAAAGCATAATTAAAAATATTTTATTTCCGGTATTTTCGAACATGAAAATACCAGAATCGATCATGAAAATACCGGAAATCCGGTAAAATACCGGAACACAATCACCCTTGTTTTGTGCACCTCCCCTTGGGGTTGCATTCGAATTTCCCCAAAGGGATGTTGTTCCCCTTTTATGGGGTAAAAATCAGTGTTAATTTCAATGCAGACAAAAGTGATATGAATTGACGCTACCACTTGGCAATATATCACGAAGCTTTTAGTCGCCAAGTGTTTGACGCCAATTTGGCAAATTTTTTCTTTTTTTTTTGGGGGGGGGGGGGTCAATTTGGCGCTATTGGCGATATTTTGCGAAAAATCCACTGAATGATATTAAAATTGGCGATATTTAGTAGATTAATCATTGTGAAACTTTTTTTGCATTGTTTCACGGCAAACTAGGGATGTAAATGTTTGAATTGTTATCTTGCTCACTCCAAGCACTATTTTAGCACTTAAGGAATCTACTAACACTAAGAAATTTACACGTAAAAGGAAGTAGTGTGGGGTCCATACCAGATTTTTATATCATTCTTTGAAGGAATTATAGTTGAATTATAACTAAAATAGAGTATTTTTTCTGCTATATCATTTTTTTACAAATGAATTTTTAAGTTTATACCACGGGCAAAGCCGTGCGGGTACAGCTAGTACTTTTATAATTTGTAAAAGATCCTATCTAAAAAAAATTTGCTAAAACGAAGTATTTCTCTGCTTGTCAAATGTTGCCAAAAATTATGAAATCAAATTACTGACAATTAGGTGCTCCAGTCAGAGGCAAGATGCCTGGTACATAGTGCTCTGTGTATGTGAAGCTAATTAGCTTAGAAGTAAAGGAAGGTGCTCCAATAATAAAATAATACCTTTTTGGATTCTTTGGCACAAGTTTCACTGTTGGTGAGGTCAGAGTATTACAGTGTTTCTTTCAGACATTTTGCTCCGGGGGGGCACTTGGAGATTCCGGACGGGAGGGATCATGGGGGTGGCCTAAAGTTGCATTTCGGGGACTTCTTTTTCTATAAATTTGCCCACCCCCGATTGAGCCCTAAAATTACACGCCGCCCCCCCCCCCCATCTTTTTGATAATGACCTCACACAAAACCAGAAGTTAGATCTGCAGTTCCCAAGGGTGGACCACCTCTCGCCCCTTCGAAATAAATTGAAAACGACCTTTTCTCAATAAAACCTTTAACATTTTGAAATATCAATTTATGAATTAGCCTTATTAATTGCCTTGACCCTTCCCTAAATAAATCCCCTTGTACTTCCCGGGAAGGGACAATATTTGTTTAAAAACTTGTTTGTTTTTCAGTGCTTCTGAGAATAATTTCCTTATTCCGTTCCCATAAAAAGGCAATAGATATAAAAACCGAGTCCATTATGATATGATTCATAATGAAACAAGGCAGTTGTCTATCATGAAGTCTAATAGACTTTACAAGGGTGGGGAGAGGTATGAGGTTTTGATGGTCCTCAATTTTTTTTTTTTAACACATAGTTGTATAGATCTTTGTAGGGAAACAGAGAGTGGATCCAGCTTCTTATATTAGAAAACGATTATTACTAAAATGAATGAAGAGAACTCAACAGTAATCATAGGATGGATTATCTTTTAAAAACGAAAAAAGAGAAATATAAATAAGATAAATCAAATCCTGGGCGTAAAAGGATTTTTCCCCTCGCAAATTTTCGCAATTAAAGTCCTAAACGAATTTTTTTGTGAAATTTAACAACATTCAGGGGAATTTATAGGCACTCTTCCAGGAACATTTTCAAATTAATGCCCTAAATGCGCAAATATAGACTATCTTTGAAGTCATGTAAGAGATGCAGTTCAAAACCCTACCCTCGAAACGTAAGCTCTAGATACGCAATCGTAGGTGACTTTTGATGATATTTAATAGGGGAGGAGGTCCCCAGAATGTTTCTGAAATTTAAGGCCTAATACCACAATTGCTGATCATCTCTGGTGACGTTAGAAAAATGGACAGTATTTGGCAGGGAATCTGAGGAAAATGAAATCGAAATTGAAGATTGTGGTACGGGACCGTAGCAAAGTTTTTGAAATTGAAATCTTGAAAGGCAGTTTTGGTGCATTTTGATGTCATTAGAGAAAAGCCTGGGTTTAGGAATTTCCCTCTTAAAATTTTCGAAATTTAAGTCCTGGCAGCCCAACAGTAAACCAACTTTGGACGTTAAGGGAAGGGAATGGGCCCACAGACTCTCCTCCCAGAATTTTCCAAATTTGAAATACCAGAAAATGCAATTATGAGCCATGTTTGAGAAAAAATAGACAAGAATTGGGTTCGGATGCTCCTCCCCCCCCTCCGAAAGCTTTGAAATTTTAGCTATAAAAATGCAATTATCGACAATCTTTGGTAATAGTAGAGGAAAAGGAAAGCGATTTGATATTCTCTTCTAAAACATTTTCGAAACTGAAGTCATGATTAGGCAATTTCAAGCCATATCTTTGATGACGTTGTGTTAACGGATGGAGTTTACGGATAATTTATCAGAAATTTTAAAAATTGATATCCTAAAAACGCATTTGTAGACTATCTTTTATAATATTATGAAAATTGATGCAGCTCAGCACTCTCCCTGGAAGTTACCCCCCCCCCCCCCGGAAAAAAAAGAAAAAGCGAACTGTAGGTGATTTTTAATGACTTCAGGGAAAAAAGAAGGAGTACAAATCCCCCCCCCCTCCATAGTAGTTTTCCAAAATTCATATTTTAGAATGCAATTGAAGGCCACCCTTGATGCTACCTTCTCCCTTCCCATGATGTATGTTTTAAAATGTTCGTTAATACTTTTACATTTATTTGTTAAATATTTACTTGCTTATTTTTTGATTATTTTTACTGTAATTAATTTATTTTTTGTATGTTAGGGCAAACTGATTTTCCTCCGGGGGGGGGGGCAGTTGACTTTCTCCAGGAGGGCAGTGCCCCCCCCCCCCCCCCCCGGAGAGATGCCTGAAAGAAACACTGGAGTATTATTGTGATCAGATTTTGGCTATTATACAGGGTATTCCGGTTTAACTTGCAAGACCTTCATATTCGCAACCGTTTATCCTAAATGCATACTTAAAATTTTAAAAATGCTCAAAATGAGGTGTAGAGTTAAAATTTGAAAAGTTTGAAGCAAAAAAAAAAAAAATAAATATAACAAAATATGTGCTACTTTTTATACAGATCCTAGACACTCTAACTTATATTTAGGAAAAAATTATTCAAGAAAATAAAAAATCTAACTTTTAATACGGTCCCTTAAGTTATGTTTAAGGGAAAAATCTCCTTTAAAATATAATTCCAACACATAAAATTTGAAAGATTTGCAATTAAAACGAAGAGACATTCAAGCTCAAAGTGCACCTGTGAGGAAAATAAGATAGGAATGTATTGCCTTTAGAGTAGAATTGACCGGTTGTCATCCTTCTCTGAAGTTGATATACTATCATTAGCGGCTATATCCCCCCCCCCCCCCCAAAAAAGTGTATTTACGATGAGTGTAAAGTGGTGTAAGTCATAAAATGCAGCGTTTCACATCTCGATAAATATTGGTTGCAATAATGTAACAACTTTTCGTGTTTGAATCGTTTTTTGGAGCACTTGATTTCTCTAAATAGAAGTTAGCGGACATGGAATCTGTATAAAGTTACATTTCGTATTTTTTTATTTTTTACTTCAAACTTTCAATATCATAAATCTGCACTTCATTTTGAGAATTGGAAGTATGCATCTAGGACAAACTGTTACGAAAACAAAGATCCTGCAAGTATAATCGGAACACCCTGTAAGTACAATATATAATGTCAAAGAGAGGGAAAGTTTAATGAAAGTAGAAATATCAGGTTATTTATTATTATTATTTTTGGTGGATCTGACATGGAATAAGCCAATTGCAAGATTAATACAGTATCATCTAACACTGTGTTGATTGCTAGGTATTTTAAAGTAGATTATTTTTATTAAAGACAACCAAATATGTAAAAATTATATTTAATGATATCTTTACAGGTATTATACAAGGTTGATTACTATATTGAAAGGTATTAAAAAAGCAAGTATGGCTAATTTGATTAAAGCAATCATTTTAATTCAAAGTACTTGACTAGATTTAAGAATTGCAACACAACAATTAGAAACAAAGTAACAATTTATTTTAAGTAGTTGTTTGATTGTACAGAGTGCATAGATATATTTATTTAAAAAATTTCAACATCATAGTTATAAAGGAAAATTTAATGTAATATTCGTAGATATTGAACACTTACATAGCGATTAAATTTTATGAGGATTTTAAAACGTTTTTGCTTTTAGTATTAAAAATATATTTACTTCATGAAACACAATAATTCTGCAATTGCAAGCTTTTCACATAATGAATTCACCATAGATAAAAAAAAACCTTTCATATTTGTTATTCCAATATAACTTTTTTATGATTAAATCAGGGTTCGTACAAGTCTTAACAAAAATTATTTATAAAGTTTAAAAAACGTTTGGAAAACTTGATGGTATTATGTAACAACCTAATTTCTTTAATGATTCATCAAGAATTTACAGAAATATTGTTCAGCAAACTTTTTATGGTAGAATTTTTTTTTGATATTAATAATTTTGAGAAACATATTTTACTAAGTTAATAGAATCAACAGCTATAGTTAAGAGCTAATGAAACACTTAGCTACTGAAAAAACTTTTGATTTCAAAAACCAATTGAGTATGAAAATCATACTCAAATAACTGCATTGTTATTAGCTGTAAAAAATGCTCCTCATTAAATATTCATTTTCAAACATTTTTGCATCTACTCCTAAGACCTTAAAGTTGATCATTTATAAAATTTTTAAACAATTATCAATAATATCTCAGGCTTCTGAAAGCACTATTTACTACTACCAACAGAGAATAATCAAAGTTAATGAATGCTTATTTACATTACTATTTAAAGTAGAGGAGTATAATAAATATAAATATTTTATGTTCCTTCAGTGGAATGTTTTAAGTTAGACGTCCATAAAGTGAAGAAATAAGACAATTGTCATGAATAAAATGTGATATTGAATATCCCTTATGAAAAGCACTGAAATAAGCTTAATAGTTGTTTTATATTATGAGTTACATTTCATAAATTCTATTCCAAAGAGATTTTTATAATCATTTACATTGGACAGTAACTACTTTCTCACTCTGTGTCTAAAAATATTCTAAAACCTCACAGCCAACTGAAACATCCAATGCCTTTTTACACGTATTTTTTTTAAATTTAAAGTGTAAACTAATTTTCATGTCTGATGTTCTTGCATCTTCAAAACTAATTATCCCAAAAGTTGAAATAAATAATAGTAATTATTCAGTAAAGAGTAGAATTGTAATTAAATATGCATTCTTCAAACTTAAAATTTAAACATTTCAATTTGCATCCAAACTTTCAAAATACATTGTATCCATCCCAGTTTTATTTAATGTTATATCTTTCTTAGCCATTTATGATCATCATTTTTCTTCCAATAAAACTCATGAAAAAATTAACAAATTTTGATGCAAAATTTGTTAGGAACCATTAAAATACACCAAACTGGTGTTGTTAAAAACTCTAAGTTTGTTCGTGCAACAATTTTTAGCTACTTTAGACTCAAATTCTTGAGTTGCAAAAGTTTATCTGCAGAATATTTTTAATCAGTGATTACAAATGTGGTATTAAAATATACACCTACATTTTTGTCCAAAAATAAACAGGAAAAAAATTATAATGATACGCCTCCAAGAAGAAGTTTAGTTAAGACACTAAATACAATTGATGAAATTTTGACCACAAACAAAGCTAGTATATATAAATATACCTATTTTGCCCATTTAAGTTTTTACAATTGGATTAAACATTTTTGTAAGTTGCAACATTCAGCTTCAAGTTCAATCAATGCTAACGTTTAAATAGTATACACGTTTTTAAAGTAATCAAAAAGTCTATGGAAATAGCATTCATTTTTGTATAAAAATAATTTTATCATCAATAAGAAATATTTTAATCAAGCTTAAAATGAATTCATAACAAAGCTTGGAACGTTTTCAATCATATAATATTTTAAAATATGAAATGATAATAATATAACATTTCTTTCAAAAGTTTTTCTTTTTTTTTTCTTTGAGTCTTTTCAAATATATAGATCAGAATAACATGTCAGAACTTGCAATTTTCTATGCGTATTTTATCTGATTAAATATGTACGAACCCTGTGAAATGTTTAATCTTTAATAAAGTACTGTAAGAATTCAAAAGATCTTAGCGTAGTGAAAATTGTGATGCTAATAAATATTCAATGTTAATAAATAAAATGGTGATACTAATCCTGTCGTCCCAGTCCCCCTTCAAACTTAAAATCGAAATAAATTATATGAAGGAACGTTTTTGTTTATAAATTTCTAACTTAAATGTAAATTAGAAAAAAAATCATCACAATTATATATATATATTTTTAAATTTCAGTTGCAACCTTCCCATTTGAATAACTGAAAAATGAACCTTCTAAAGATTAACTTTTAACCACTTTTCGATATTTGTTCTTGTAATCGAGTCTAAGTACACATATTATCTTAAACAGAATTAATATCAAAACTAAATATGCATTATTTTTGAGCAAAATTTCAATTGTCTAGGTGAAATTATGATAAGTTATCACCTCATACAACAAAACATTCCAAAACAACTCTATAATACATTCACCGAATATTTAAGATGTTTTCTTTTCTTGAGATTTGTAACTTCTCTCTCAAAGCTTCTTGTACAAAACTTTACAACAGCCCAACATCATCAGCTGAAATATTTCTTTTTATATCTTTGGAGCAGTTGTGATCTCTTGTAGAAAAGCAAGAGCTCCTCCCATGTCAACGTAATTACGAAAATCACAAAAATAAATTTATATACAGGTAATCTATAGCCATCATATGTTGTAGCTTAGCCCGCAAAAGCCACTTGCAAAGCTTTTTATAAGTTTGCAGGATTAAGAATTTTCAGCCAAGGCAAAAACTGATCAGAACATCCAGCTTTTTCAATAATCTGTCTTTTTTTCTCATAGTTAAAGAGGCGAACACTTGTTACTCACGCTTCAAGTTAAAAACTCTGAAACTTCCGAAGGAATTACAACCTCTAATTGCTCGTAATAAAGCATTCCTAAATTGTTGAAAGCAGTATTTGATGGATTCTAAAAACTATTAGATTTATACAGACTAAAATTTAATTTGTTTATTTATTTATAATTTATTTTCAATGGGCGTCCTAAATTTGGGGAGGAAAAGACCAAATTTAGTTTCCATGCCACTAAACGTGGCATTAGCTAGTCGGTAGCCGCCTATGTGATCAGGGTTCAGAGAGCGTGTTTCTCCCGCATGCACTGGAACTTTGGTCTGAGAACCTGTTGGCCTCCTATAAAATAAATAAAATATTATAGTACAAACAATAATTTAAAAAACGTACATAATACAAACTATAAAATTTTAAACAAATAAATTAAACTGATAAATATGTAATTTACAGAATATTATATTTATATAACACTAGTTGTATTATTTGTTTTATACTGAAATTAATAATTAAGATAACATATACTAGTTTTAAACTCATAAATATAAAAATGTATTTTATTTATTTATAATGCAATTGAACCTCATTGAAATAAACTTCAAGGTATCCTTGAAATCAATTCATCTTATCGGACGAACAATAATAACAAACAGGAAGATAAAGATTGGAATGCAGTTTGTTTTAAGCGTGTTCAAATGAATGGAGGTCCGACTATAGTAATATCAATGTAACATTTTTAATTAGTATGTAATAAATAATAATATTAGACCTTCATTTGAAATGACAGAATAATTTTCACATTTGAGTTAATGTTTTTCCATCAATACCATTAATATCAAGAAAATAAGGACCCTTATCTGGAGAAACTTTAATTGCTATTTTTGCCATCAACTTTCACGAGAAAAGTGAGTGATTCAAAACATCGCTGCCCCTCAAGGCATTGCACTTGAATGAGTAAAATATAAGACCAATCCCAATCTCAGTAGAAATTAACAATACAGCTCAAGCAATTAAATGTATAGTTTAGAGTAATGCATAAAACAGGCTATTGTGTAATTTAATACTGTATAAATTTTACTGATGAAAAATACAAAATAAAACATTAAAATAAAGATTTCCTTACTTTCAGGGAACCTTGCGGAAGCAATTCATGAAACATAAGTGATAATAAAATATGATGAAAATGTTTTAAAAAAAGAGGCAGAATTGTGTCCATAAAGCACTGAAATCAATCTTAAATATTGATTTTTAAGCTTTCCATCATTAAATTTCAATTTTTTAAAAGTCATGTTAGTCAAATCAAAACAATTTTCTCAAATAAGACTCGTAAATAGGTCCTCCACCCCTTTACTTTCTTTTTGTGTTGTCATGATTTTATTATTCTCACTTGATTTTTCTTAAAAGTAAATCCTCCTTATTCTTAAGTTCATCAACAGAATATTCACACTCAATGGGATTATTTCAATGATTTAGCATTTAACAAAGATGATCAAACTATCATGCGGAGTGAGATCTTTAACAAATTGCATTTTCTCAGCAATGCCAAATTAAATTGAAATAAAATTTAGAGAAAGTTTAGACTCAATTTTACAGTAGAACCCTGATATTGCATTGTTCGTTTAATACGTTATTCCGCTTCCGAAGTAATTTTCTGCTGGTCCCTGAAAAAGGCTGCATCGATAATGTTGAAAGATTCCGTAATTCACGTTTTTCTTTTTCAAACAGTTCCCTTAATGTGAGTTACTACAAACATCCAAAATTGTTTTTCTATATCAGGGGCCGATAATCATACTAATTATTTACTTTTGTACAGTTAAGTTTCAATCTACAGGAATTGAAAGAATCAAGTTTGACTGAAATAATTTTTAAATCTACAGCTTCAACTTCTAAATATAATCATAAACTTACTGAAACTCAATATCATGCAAGATAGCTAATGCTAAAAAAAAAAATCTTTTTTCATATTTTTAAATTATAAAATGAAATAAGCACTGATAACAAAAATTGTTTCCACAACCATTAATGATTTGTATTAAATTTTGACTCTAAGCATCAATCAACAAGTTGAGTACAAATTATGCTACATACTTTCAGACTTAATTTTTATACTTTAATGTGTGAGACATATAAATTCATTTATGTTTACTCTTAAAATAAAAATGCGACTTAATATCTAATAACCAATAATTGATGCACAACTTCTCAACTTAACTTTTAAAATGTCACACTTACTTCAATCATATAAATATTTTATCTCATTCCGATTATAAACATCCAAACTTTTATTCAAAATTTAAATGTTGCATAGGAAATTTAGCTTCCAATTAAAATTTACGCCACATCATAATCTTCATTTTCTAAAGATAAAAGGTTTGGTTATTGGTTTTACAAAGCATTTATGATAATTAGAGAAAAGAAAATGCCTCAGTCTGCATGACAAGACGCCTATATCATTCATACCTTTGTTACAATTTCAACTATCAATAATATCAAATCGTTTCATTTTAAAATCTAGAGTTGTAAACTACAAGTTTTAAAAACTGTATACTGTTATGCGGTGATGTGTTTAAAGTATGTGATAAAGAATTAGCAGCAAAAAAAAAAAAAAAAATCAAAAACTAATGGATAAGAACATTTGGAGAATCTACAATAATGTTACAAAAAATGACATATTTAAACATTTCATAAAATAAGATAAAAAATAAAGGAAATTTTAAAACAACATGGACTAATTATTGAAAATTAAATATAGTGTGGCACTTTTTGTAAAATTTTCACAAGTTTGAAGTTTCATGTCATTTTTCAATCCGTTTTCATAAGCCTTATCTACCCATTTTAACACATAACTAAAAAACTTTGCTGTACAATGGTTTTATTCTTTTTTTTAAATTATTTTTTTTACAAAATTTCATTTTCTTGAACTGAAGACGAGGTTTGTTATAACTTAAAAACATGTGTGAGTAAGTTGCAAATTTGTGTTTAACAATAGGACTTGATGATGTATACATCAATACAAAGGCAAGAATATATTCACAAAATAATCTAGTTAAGAAAATACAAAAAGAAACATATATAATGCAAAAATGAGTTAATTAAATTCTTTAAATATATGAAAAAAATTGTTTGATTTGGTTTTTACAAATCAATTTTCCTAAAAACTAGATATAACCAAATAATAGTAATAACCAAAACTTATTCTAATTGCACTACACACCTAACCTGTTACACCTAATCACTTTTAAAATACTTCTGAATGTTAATACACTTCTTATTGAAACATTCAAAAGAAACTACAAAGACAAATTGTAACGTTTGTTCAACATACTAAAAAAACAAGGAACCAGCAAGTCACTAAACAGAGATAAAGCACATCCGTTGCTAAGAGTTCAAAATGTGCTAATGCCACAAGTTTTTAATTTAAAACTAGTTTTAAAAAATATTATGAAACTAAAACTGTAACCTATGATTATTTTTAAGTTAGGTCTAGATCAAGGGGTTTCAATGTCTATAAAACAATGTGCAACATGCCATTTGAAAAAAACACAAAACAATGATTTTAAAAATAAAACATTTAACTACAATAACATATTATCTGTAACATATTTTTTCTTACACAATTCAGCTAAAGACCATTTAAGAATACTTACATTTTCGAAGGTGCTTAAAAGACCTCTATTGTGTATAATTCTTAATTTTCAGTTAAAATCTTGTACAGTTAACTATCCGACCAAAGCATGTATTTCTGCACTGATATATGTCTATACATGTAGTTCTGCTAATTTTATTGTAAAAAAAATCCATACTATAGTACATCTATTGCAACAGGAGAAAAAAAAAAAAGCTTTAGATAATGTTACCTGAACTAAAAACACTATAGCGAAAAGGGAATTTCCAGTCGAATAAATCAATGTTCCACTGGCTAGTAGAGATTGGTTATTATTGAGTACAAAAGTAGTCACATCAAGACATTATCTAGCTTGTCAAGACTAAGAACACTAATTTATCAGATGTTTTTTTCTATTTTTATTACAATGGTTCTAAAATGAAATTTTACACTAGTATCATAAGGTTCAGAGACTTTCAGGTTTACAATAGTTCAAATAAAGAATTTTTCAAAAACTATTCGATAAAAAAGGCAACACAACGTTGATTTGAACAAAGTGAAAAACAGCATCTGAACTTTTGCTCATAATGTCAGGAAGTGCGAATAACTTTAAGCAAAGCACTTTAACACCAAGAAAAAGTGCTTGACATACTATTTCATCACATATAATGCAATTTTCAGCATCATAAGAAGTTAAAAAGCATGTTTTGAGCTGTATTATACAGTGAAAAAAAGTTACCAAACAAGGGCTCATACATTTGCATGCAATTATGGTGCAAATAAGTATGAAAAATTAACAGTTACAATCCAAAGAATTAATCATATTTTGTAACTCAACCATTGAAGTTAGTAAATTTCTCGAGCACACACACAATATGCATATATAATAAGACCGAGTTTGAAATATTCATTACAGAATCCATGTTTAATCCCTAGCACCATATTTCTTCTTCATTTCTCTATTGATTTAGTTTTCCAGTTTGTTTCTAGTGAACTTTCACAACATAACTCACTAATGCATGTATTTATCAATGTATGACGTCAAATTATTTTTAAATGCTCATCAATAAATTGTTCTTTAAAATGCACCTCCCACATTTCAATCACTATTTTGAAACCTAACAGAAAAAGTTTTTGCCATTCGACAACAAATTTTAGGCTTTAAATTGAACTTACATGAATGGTAGTCATATGTTCTTAGACGCACATGTGTATTTTTTTAAATTCGTCCAAAAATTGATTATAATAAAATCTTAAAAAGTTAAAATTTATTGAATTTAATATTTCAAAAACATGTTTTCTTATCTAAGAACAAGTACAATTTTAAAAATTCATGCTACAACAAATGGTAAGACAAAAGGGTAAAAGTTCTCTAAAATACATTTACACATGCATTTTGGTGCTTAAAAATTATTTCTGAGGGTTTTAGCAAAAGCTATGTACGAAAATGCATTAAAAAGGAATAATTAAGAAAAGTGTTAGCCAAATCAACCACTGAAGGCGAAAGGAGCATAAAAGGATGAAGTTAAACACATATGCTAAACTTAACTGTTGGTTTTTCGAATCCTCAGTGGCACCCAAATTGCTGCATGCAGTTGAACAACAATTTTAATTATAGAACAAATTTTCAAAAACGAGTTTACAGAATATTGCTTTCGAAATTTCAGCTTCAGAGAAATAGAACATCAAAATTTTAAAAAACAATTCCAAGAGAACATGCAATACACCGCCAACTCTGTTATTTCGATCCATGGACTGCAGTTTTGTGCTTGTTATGCACTCATCAGCATGGAATATGAAAGTAACCGAGTTGGAGGCAAAAATCCTCTTATAGAGCAAAGAGAGAAAAAAAACGGGCGGCGGTTACTCACTGCTTCTGGCTGAGGTCCAGGGAGCTACTTAGTTTGAGCAGAAAAGAGATTAAGATGTCCATCGGACTTCTCACCGGACACTGCACTCTTAATAGACACCTAAACCTGTTGGGTATCACTGATGACCCAGCTTGCAGAGGCTGCCTTGAGGCGGATGAAAGTTCTGGTCATGTTCTGTGCGAATGTGATTTTTATTCTGCCTACAGGTTTGAACATTTGGGATACCATTGTTTAGATCCCCATGAACTGTCTAGCATTCCTGTTAGACATCTGCTTAAGTTCATTTCTGCTATTGGGCTCTTTTAGGGTTTTAACGGGGATAGTACAATAGACCTGTGGTAGCAGTGCTTGCGCTGCCTTAGGGCCCTTTTCACTTCATTCATTCATTCATTCATACTCACTGCTTTATACCCGAGCTCTGCCTTAAAATTTACGAGTTGTACCGTACCAAGTGTGGTCGCTCACTGGTATTCTAATTTCACATTAGCTACCAGTTATTTTTGGCTCTTTTTGCTCTATAAGAGGATTTTTGCCTCCAACTCGGTTACTTTCGTATTCCATGCTGATGAGTGCATAACAAGCACAAAACTGCAGTCCATGGATCGAAATAAACAAGTTGGCGGTGTATTGCATGCTCCTGCCTTAGCCCTTGCTTAGGGGCGGTTACTCACTGCTTTAATTCCAAGAGAGTTATCAGAATTCTAAGAGAAAAAAAGTTTACAAACCTTCCACCGAAATCAATGTAAAACATCCTCTGTAAAATTTCATATGTCAACAAGGTAAAACCAAATTGAGGTGCTGATCGAAACACTCGAGCTGAAATGGCAATGAAACAAATTAATGCATGCACAAATATTAATACAACACTTGAAGAGCTTAGCTAGTGAATATGTTAAGTGATATTTTTTGACAAATGAAGATTATTGAAGTATAGTATGCTGTTATTTTTTTTAAACAAATATTTCCCTTTTATTTTTCTTAACCAGCCTTTTGTTACTTTCGTGATGACACAAAATTGGCCTAAATTAAACAAGAACACTGATACCAATACAAATGGTGTAGGTGAATACTAATACAGGATGACAGCATGTATTTATTTTTACGCTACTTTTTAAATTTTTACTCTTTAGCCCTCCTCCTGCCCTTTATTTTTTTAAATTTTAATACAAGCATCCCCTAACTTTTCAACTTTAACATATTAATCACTAAAATCAAATTAACAGTATATGTATCATCGAAATAAAAAATAAAACAAGTCATCATAAGTTTGTATAGATCAAAATAATATGAACCATTTAAAACAATTGAAATATTATCATGACGCAAAAAGGATTTATATATCAAACACAAAGGCATTTATCAACAACTATGAGCTCAAAAAAAAAAAAAATTTTAGACTATGGTAAAAGCACTTATTTTTGCAAAGCTTTCAGTTTCACGATATTTGCAAGCGTGTCATTATTGTGAAAGTTAAATCCTCTTACTATTATTACTGTTATTATAATTATTATTTTTAAATTCTTGATTCTGTTCATGTAAAATTCAGGAAATGTTTAGCTCGCAAAATCCTAAATGTTTTTCAGCATCGGATTCTTTTACAGTATACAAGTTAAGAACTATGACAACTAAACTAAAATACTGCAGATGTCTTCAAATTGTAACGAACATCACTGGAATATATGAATAATAAATAAATAAAAATGATTTTTGCCAAAAAAAAAAAACTACAGTCGTGCTCATTTGTAGCAATGATAAATTTATGTTACATGCATGGACCTCTCAGGGGGGGGGGGCAAAGGGTAAAAACACAATACAATTTCACCAGAAAACAACAAAAACCACGCCCACTTATACATAAATACATTGATTTCTCAAAGTCAGGGGGGGGCATTGACCCCCCCCCCCCTCCTAAATGACGGGCCTGGTTACATGTTACAAAGCTGAAAATAAATGCTAGTAGCAGGGCCCAATGCAGGCCGCTTTTGCTACCGTTTATCGGTACCTTCACAAAAATAAAATAACAAAAAAGGTACCTTTACAAAAATAAAGTAATAAAAACAGCACCTTCACAAAAATCACATAAAAAATCGGCATCTTAAATCATTCC
This sequence comes from Uloborus plumipes, assembly GCA_038373865.1. Taxonomy (NCBI): domain Eukaryota; kingdom Metazoa; phylum Arthropoda; class Arachnida; order Araneae; family Uloboridae; genus Uloborus; species Uloborus plumipes. The sequence continues at coordinate 53,645 of JAXGGA010005266.1, read as the reverse complement.
AAATAAAAACCGGTACCTTCACAAAGATTGTTAAAAACAATGGTAGGAAAAAGATGTATTTTGAAATAATTCAGGGGACTTCACATCGAATGCGTTTTCCTTTGCTCCACTACTATCGGCATTTCCGCGTTAGCGAAGTAAAATGAGGTTATTACTGAAGACTGTGTCGAACGAAACGAACTGAAATGAAGCGACGGCCGAGACGTCCATTGTTTACATCGCCGATCAAACCATGTGCGTTGCGTGTTTTGAATACGAGCTACATTTTTAAGTGTTTAACTTAGTTGATTTTTAAATTGAAATCATGTCAAAACGAGGTTGACCAGCGACTGGAGCTGGAGGTTATTATTAAGATTATTATGTCAAACGTTCAAGACTGCAAGTTGCAGGCTATTATTACTTTGTTTTTTTATTTTTATTTATTTTTTATTTTCTTCTTTTGAGTATTAGTCTTTTTTTTTTTTGGTGAAAGTAATTTATAATTTTTTTTTGACAATGTAAGTTCTTTTTGTATTATTTAATAATATGATTATAAATGTAACAATGACATGAGTTTTTTTTCCAAAATTAAATAAGTTAAAATGTGCTATGAAAAAATAGCAAACAAGAAGTAGTATATTCACAAAAATAGGTAGTAAGATAAAAATCCTGGATTGGGCCCTGACATGTTAACTTATTTTTCAACTGTAAAAAAAATCCTTAAATTAGAAAAATACCTAGCAAGGGCTGTTATCTTTCAGCATCTTAAAATCGAACCTATAAACCCTCTTAAAGAAAGATTAATTCATTCAAATAATATTAAACTGAACATGATGTTTTAAAAATTTTTACCTGGTCCTCCTTTCCAGAATGCAGCTCCACCTTCTTCCCGGAAAATTTTTCTACAGGCATCGAGTACACCATTATATGTCGTCTGCCCTTCCCGAGCAGCTACTTGTAACCTAGTTTTTATGACATCGGCTGGCGTGACTAAATATGCAGCAGGGACACCTAGGTTATTCCAACACAGTTAGAGTCATTTTCAAGCAACAAAAACAGCAAAAGAAAAATATCCTCTTTCAGACATAACTCAAGTTGATGAATATTTCAATAGTTGAAAGTATAATAGGGATTGCATCAAAATGTAAATTTAAAGAAATTGAATTTTTATTTTTAACAGGGTGCAATGAAAGGCCTTCATAGCAGGTACATTTAAGCCTTTAATCGCCATGGGTTCTACTTTAGGACACCTTAATAATTTTTTTTCTGCCTCTAAGTAATTAATATTATTTTTTTGAAATTAGCTTGAGTTCAGTAATTAAGTTCCTAGTTTCACTGGTACTTTTTTCCAAAATTCTGGACAGTAAATTTACCCAGTAAAATATCAAAAAGCGGAATTGTACGTCGCGGCCGCTCAAAGGGTTAATAAATTTATGGCTACAATGTATTCAAGAGAACTATAATTTTTACGAAGAAAATTCACTATCAACAATTTATTTACAACCTTACTGGCAGTATTTTTTTTAGCAGTTTAAAAATCTCAGAACTAGTCTGCTAATAGAAGCATCTTTAGATAAGTCACAAAATTTAGAAAAAATCAGCACCAAGTAATGCTTATAAATTGAATGCTGAACTCTAAAATTGCTAGTAAATTGGTAGGATATCTGTTTTTTTAAACAAAATAGGAAACTTGGATAGGTTTCATCAATTGTTTGTTTGAAGTATGATAAAACATGCAATAAATCGACTAAAATCATTTTCCTGCTTCTTTCTTTACAAGTTCTGAGATGTATTTTTTCACATTAAATTTTAGCCGGTCATGTACCATATTTTGGAGTACAATATACAGATAACAGGTTACAATTTTCAATTTTTATTACACAAAATAATTATTTCAGTTTTTGTTTCTTATTTTTTTCTCTTGAGGTCATTAATAATATTTAATAGTCATTTAAATCAGACATGATTTGTTAAATGTTGAAAGCACTGAACTTTTACCTCATATTTGTATTTCTTCATTACCGCATGTTTTGTGTAAAACCAGAATTTGGCGGTAAAAGTGAACAGCATTTTTTTAGCATCTGACATTGAATTAAATTATCTATCTTCAATTACATTATCTGTTCTTATTTTTTCATTGGTACACAAAGCATATTGAGCAAAAATATGCAGCTATTTAATATAAATGTAACCTCCTTCATTGCATTGATCAGTATATGGCACAATGCATAAAGTGTTATCCACGGGTTACGTGCCACTGCATACTTTCCACCAACTATTTTTTCTTTCGATTTCGAAGTATTGTACATGTGTCAGTACCAGATCTGGGGAGAAACAAGTCAAAAGTCCTTGTCCTGAGCAGCACCTTCTAAGGGACAGGAAAATTCCACTTGTTTCTGTGTTTTTCTCATTGAAAGTAGATATAAAAACGTAAAGGAAGATGAGCAAGAGCAGCAGTTTCAAAATTTGCCTCGGCTCAAAAAAATTGAAGATCCGGCAGTGAGTGGTAGATTTGAGTTCAGTGATAGATTTACTGGTTTAGGGGCCTCTTTACAATTCATTTATGGGGTCCCTTAGAGATGAAATGAACAATGTAAAGTGTATTTCATAAGTTTTTTAAAATCCTGTTTAGTTTGGGGCCCCTATGTCATGGGAGCCCCTCACAATTGTGACATATTAACACTGATTGAGTTGTGGTCTCCCTATATGCAAAACAAATTTGCATTAGATGAAATCTAAGATTTTTTTTCTCTTGGAAACTGTCTGTCCCCTTAAAGAAATAGTCTTAAGATTTTGTCAAGAATCTGATGCATGTTGCAGTTTAGTAGAGTTTCTACTACAGGGTCCACAACTAAATAAAACTTATTTTAAATACATGAAAGACATTTCTAATTACAGTACAAAGTGTATGCATTTTATGACTCAATTATGAAACAAACCTGCTATACAAGCTGATAGTAATAGAGAACCAGGGCCATTATGTCCATCAGCATCGGCAAATTTCAGCTTTGTATGAGCATACACAGGGAAATATATGGCAGAGAAGGGAATATCACGAAGAAAACATGCTCTAGCACCCTAAATATGAAGGAAGAAAGAAGATTGTAGGTAAAATAAATAGCTATTTTTCACTATGAAATATATTACAATAAAATATTTATTTTTTTCATATAGTGTGTCAATATGGTAGGTCTTTTTCAACTAGTTTGTATAATTCAAAACAGCACAGAAAAAATTAACTTTAGATGAGCTTAATTTTATGCCATAAGCTAATAAGAGCTTAGAAGTGACATTTGCCAAAATATTACAGGAAATTATAGGAATATTTTGAAAATCATATTGAAATTTTTATGAAAATTTAGGATTTTTTTAAAACAAAATATTGCAGAAAATACAATTGTATTTTTCCTGTAATGATGTATGAAACCTGCTTTGAATTATGTAGAATTTCTGTTTAAACAAACCCACCAATTTCACCCACTTGTTGAATCCCCTCTGGTCTCAGTTTCATAGTATTGACAAAGTTTTTTGTTTATATAATCTAGATTGTTTTTCTGCTTTTTAAATTTCTGTGAGGTATTCATTTTAACTGTAGCAAACCAAAACGTGAATGTAGGAAAAATAACAGAATTACTATATCAATTTTATTAATTTGAAGGCTAAAGGGATACTTTTAGAGCAATTGCTTTAACCAATTTTTTTTCTATTTTAAAGGTTTTTTGTAAGAAGGGATGCCTTGAAAATGTCTGGTCTTTCTTTCCATTAAATAAAACATTGTTTGAACAGTTTTTCTTATCTTTTTTCCTTAGCTGTGTCCTCTCCCAAAACGTTAAGTGAAATTTCCCATATAAAAACCTGATTTAGGTATTACCTATGCTCCCCCCTGCCATTAGAAAATTCTCTTTATTGAGTTGTATTCTTATAAGCTAGTGCGTAAAATGTTTAAGGGGTGTTGTTGCTATCAGAGTGAAAACCACAGCAACAACCTCGCCAAAAACAGCAACAACTTATTTTGCTGTCATAGTTCATATTAAATCCAAATATAAAGTAATTGAGAAAGAAAATTAAAAAATATATATTGACTCTCCATTTTTAGGAGCTTATTTCAAACTCTTTAAAAAGAAAATCTCACTAAAAAAAGTAACTAGTATACTGCGTTTCATTACTCATACGAACATAGTTAGCATTTGGAATCAGAGATTTTTCGCTCTCATTTGCATTTCATTGCACATTAAATGCCATACCTTGTACAAACCTGTAAGGCCTAAATCTTTAATGACAGTCAAGGCACGAACTTTCTTCCCCACGGCAGCTATTTCGCCTGCAACTTGTAATCGAATTTTGACAATTTCCAAAGGATTGGTGAACATCACTTGGGAAGCACCAGCCTGCAATTAATTTAATGCATGATAAATTTATCTTGATAAAAAAGAAAATCAATTTGTTACATTTATGCTGGCTTCACATTATCAACATGCCTATAAAAAAAAAAAAGTTGCCACTTTTTTATTGTTTCAATAAAATTTAACCAACAAGCCTGTGTATTTATTCATTAGCTATAACTTAGTCTATAATTAAAAATTACTTTTTGTCAGAGAATCAATAGCAAGCAACTATTGAAATTGGAAGCACAACAGCAGTGTAAAACCAACATGAATGTATGTGTAACAATGAGATGACATAACAGGTTTGGAAAAATAAAAAGTGTAAGAAACGACCAGTATTTAAAAGTACAAATTATGTATATATAACAATGCATGTCAATAAAAAGATTCCAGTCATAACTTTTTTTTAAAATGAAAATTATGAATTTTATCCACCTCATAATATTTCTTAATGCTTTTATCTTGAAATATTTAACTTTCTGATGTGATGCCCACTTTTCAAATTCGAGAAACTAAATGCTTTTAACTCATAAATTAAATTCACCCCTGTTTTCAACTCTTTGAGGCTGCAATTTTTAGGCAATGAAATCAATTTAAAATAAACAGCAATAAAATTGCTGGTATGGACCCCACACCACTTCCTTTTACGTGTAAATTTCTTAGTAGATGCCTTAAGTGTTAAAATAGTGCTTGGAGTGAGCAAGATAACAATTCAAACATTTACACTCCCAGTTTGCCACGAAATAATGCAAAAAAAAAATGTTTTAAAATGATTAATGTTTGGCATATTGCCAATTATATCCGTCTGTGGATTTTTCGCAAAATATCGCCAAATTGAACCCAAATTCAAAAAATAATTTTTTTCGCCAACTTTGCGTCAAACACTTGGCAACCAAAAGCTTGATGATATATTGCCAAGTGGTTGCACCAATTCATATCACTTAAGTCTGAATTGAAATTAACACTAATTTACCCCCAAAAAGAGGTAAAATACCCCTTGGGAGCATTCGAATGTAACCACAAGGGGAGGTGCACAACTAAACCCCCCTCAGAGCCTACATACCAAACTAGAAGCTTCTACGGCATATAGTTTTTGAGTTATGCGACATACATACATATGCACACCATACATACGCACATACATATGTTAGAAGAAAATTTGTCGTAATTAACTCAGGGTTGAAAAGGATTTTCTGACTGGTTATATGTTGGTAAGTACATATGCACGTGCGGACAGGTCGAAAAACTGCTCAGCATTCATTCGGGGGTGAAAAAAATCGAAATTTAGACCCAAATTCGAGTTAATTTTTTTTGTGATCACAATACTTCCTTTACTACGTAAAAGGAAGTAAAAAAGATTACTTCTTTAAAAAATTTAAAAATTACTTAATGAACACACTTACACAGCCTCCTGCAACAATTTCTCCCCACATAGGAATTTCTCCTTTCGAATTTGTCAATTTGTCGCGGACAAGATCGTTCATCTGAAAAGCAAAAGAGGTTTCTTAGAGCTGTCAATACATTTGGAAAACGGTAATTGAAGAAGAATTTCAAAAAATGGAACTGACTGTGAGTTTTATAGCTTTTTCTGGGCACACCCCGACAAGCTGAGGTACCAATCCTCGGTACAGGCCGGTGAAACCTTCATGTCGAATGACTTTCTTCGCACAGTCAAAACTGTTACGATACATCAACTCCCCGATGTAGGAACCAGTTCTTTGGTTCTGCATTCTAGTCTTTACTAAATCTATTGGATACACTACAGTAGCACCAGCGGCTGAAAGAGAATGAAAGAGAATATATATGACTCTCACATTAACCGTAATAAAATTAGAATAATACAAAATGAATTTTGGGTTAAAGAGAAATGAAAAATCTTACCCCCAGCAATTGAGCCTAAAACGAACCTGTACATGCTTTCTAAAATCTGTATTCCGACGCTCCTTTCAGCAGGACTCTGAAAAGTTATAATCACATTCTAAATCTATTATGATAAATGGATTAAATGATAAGAGCATAAATAAATAAAATGAAAGTAAAGATCGAGAAGACGTAGGGGAAATTTGGGGCAAAGTGAAATAGTAAAATTTTTTCACATTTTGCACTACCGCCTGTCTAGCAATATTTTATCTAAGTTCCTGAACATATAGTTGATTCCAATCAAAGAAATAAATAGCTCCAAAGATTTCGAAAAAAAAAAAAATGATGCAAGTCATTTTCAAAATTTGATACACATATAGTAATATTCAGGCCCGTCATTTAGGGGGGCTTTGAGAAATCAATGTATTTACATATAAGTGGGCGTGGTTTTTGTTGTTTTCTGTTGAAATCATTTTGTGTTTTTACCCTTTGCCCCCCCCCCCCCCTGGAAAAACTTGAAATGATGTCCCTGGTAATATTCAAGGTTCCCTACAAATATTTCTTGTGATTATCCATATAAATAAAACAAAGAATATACAGGGTGTCCACTCCAATCGTGGACCAATAGCTAATTTCTAAACCGTTAGAGATAAGCATATAGTTTATTTAGGAAAAAATCTCCAAATTACGAAAGGAATTTTGGGTCCATTCAATGTTTTTCAAAAAATCAAATTTTGAAAGAGTTACGAAATTTAAATTTTTGTACAGCCCCCCAGTCCTATTAATCATATTTAGTAAAACATTCTTGACACTGTAACGTTTAAAACTAAAAAAAAATAACTCTTCTACGACAAAAATTGACCGAGTTATGACGTTTTTTGAAAAATCAAGATTTTGCATTGTTTCATGACGTCATCGAGAGATCGCTTTAGGGACCGTATGCGAAATCCTTCAAAATCTTGATTTTTCAAAACGTCATAACTCGGTCAATTTTTGTCGTAGAAGAGTGATTTTTTTTTAGTTTTAAACGTTACAGTGTCAAGAATGTTTTACTAAATATGATTGATAGGACTGGGGGACTGTATAAAAATTTAAATTTCGTAACTCTTTCAAAATTTGATTTTTTGAAAAACATTGAATAGAACCAAAATTCCTTTCATAATTTGGAGATTTTTTCCTAAATAAATTATATGCTTATCTCTAACGGTTTAGAAATTAGCTATTGGTCCACGATTGGAGTGGACACCCTGTATATGTGCAATGAGTTACCGCCCGTAAGCCAGGGCTGAGGCAGAACTGTAGCAAAGGCACCCACAGCTCGATCATAGCATCCTAAGACTGCAGTTTCGCCCTTATTAGGGGCTCCAACAACTACAATAAGAGGATTTTTGCCTCCGGCTCGATCATTGGCTATTCCTAACTGAGGAGCCCATAATAAGGACGAAACTGCAGTCTTAGGATGCTATGATCGAGCTGTGGGTGCCTGTGCTAAAGAATATATATGTTTATATGTTTATATATATGTGTGTGTACCTTATACAAATCCAGTCTACATCGCATCTGGACGAAATTTGGCAGGGAGATACTTGGGCACCCAGTAAGGATCATAGGGTGGTTTCTGAGCGGGAAAAAAGTATTGATCCGTTCGAATTTCGAATAAAGGACTTCAAAATGACTCTATCTAGCGAAATACTTATCGGATCTTCTCGATCTTGGTCTCATTCTAAAGAACGCCAAAAATACATTGTAGGAAAGTTTCCTTCCGAAGGTTTTCAAAACCACTAAACGAAATCTCCATCCTGAAGAATGATATGGACATTTGAAAATATCCATTTTAAATTAGATTTATAAAAATCGTCTGCACGAGCGTGAAATAAATTATTGATAACAAAAAGGTGTTGCCATCTTTTTCTTGAACATAAACAAATAAAATTCTTGCTTTTGGTTTTCTTGTAGCGGGATTTAAAAAATTTTTGGCGATTGACTCATTTTTCATACTGCGCAAAATGTCGACTTTAATCTAATCGGGACTTTTGTAAGACACGCGTTACTTGACAGAAATTTTATTCTCAAGGTATATCGGGCAGAGCCGGGCCACGCAGTTAGTAAAATTAAAAAATTCTTGTAATTGTTATTGAAAGTATTCATTGAGATCTTGATCTACTGATGCCCAGTGTAGTACTTATCCAGTTCATATCAGGCAAATTTTAATGCAATTTGGCGAAAAAATTCCATTGTTTTTTCGAAGGTACAAAATAATTGCCAAAAATGGAAAATAACTTTATATTTGTATTACAAAATACATTATTCCTTCTTCAGACACAATAAGTTTCAGAACAAATTTCCGATTCGTTCCTTTTTTTGAACAGGTCAATTACCTTAACTATTTCACTTTGTCCCACATTCCCCAACTGATGAGCAAAGACTGTTGAGTTCGAGTCTTCACTTGTAATTGTTAATGTGGGACAATTTTGTGGAGAAAATAAAATTGGAACACTGGCATACCAGGAACATTGCATTTGACAAAACCAGGGATGAAAACTGCTCAATGTCAAAAAAGAGGAAAAATTGTGCGCGGCTTAAAATTCAGATAAATATTTTTTCCATATTATGCGAAATTAGTCATACAAGATTTCCTCTTATTTTGTGCCGTGAAATCGAAAGTAAATAATCTAGAAAAAAAAAGGGGGGGAGGAAGGTGCAATTTTTGATGAACTAGACACGTGTATCGCAAGAAATAAATTCTCTAATTAATTTATTGTCTTTAGTTATTTTAATAAATTTTAAATACATTAACATATTTTTTTTCAAAATAATTTTCCCAATTTTTTGACAAAAATCTCGAATATTTAGCTGAACTTTCTTAATTTTTACCTCCTACAAAGAAAACTTATGTTTTTGGCAGCATGCCAAAATAGAGTGCATAGTTTGCCGATACTTGCAGGTCATAATTGAGATTTCAATAGTGCTGCATCCTAAAAACATTTCCATTATTTTGGAAGTTGGAAATAATTTCAATCTTTACTACTTAAAATCAACTTATTTTAAGCTTTATTTTAATAATAAGTGTATTTTTATTCTTTTTCTAAACTTGATGCAACATAAATTTTTCGATCGCGGAAAGAAGGAAAAAATACAAAAAGTGGAAAAGCGCGGATCCGCGGAAGATTTTCATCCCTGTAAAACATATCAAGGAAAAGGAAAAGAAAAATAACACACAAATCAAATTGGTGTTGGAAAAGTAAGAATCAGCAATAAGTTGTCACTAGGGCATTGGGGTTAGAATGCTCACATTAGGAATATCAATATCCTTTCATTAACACCACGGTTTAAAAAAAATGAGAGCTCCAAAGCAAAACTAGTTTAACGTAATTTTGTATTAATCGTTAAATGTAGTAAAATCATTACTACTTGTCACTTATTTTACAAAAAATAAATAAACCAGATTAGATGAATAAAAGCTATTTTGTACAAAATAGACACATATAGTAATATTCAGGCCCGTCATTTAGGGGGGCTTTGAGAAATCAATGTATTTACATATAAGTGGGCGTGGTTTTTGTTGTTTTCTGTTGAAATCATTTTGTGTTTTTACCCTTTGCCCCCCCCCCCCCTGGAAAAACTTGAAATGATGTCCCTGGTAATATTCAAGGTTCCCTACAAATATTTCTTGTGATTATCCATATAAATAAAACAAAGAATATACAGGGTGTCCACTCCAATCGTGGACCAATAGCTAATTTCTAAACCGTTAGAGATAAGCATATAGTTTATTTAGGAAAAAATCTCCAAATTACGAAAGGAATTTTGGGTCCATTCAATGTTTTTCAAAAAATCAAATTTTGAAAGAGTTACGAAATTTAAATTTTTGTACAGCCCCCCAGTCCTATTAATCATATTTAGTAAAACATTCTTGACACTGTAACGTTTAAAACTAAAAAAAAATAACTCTTCTACGACAAAAATTGACCGAGTTATGACGTTTTTTGAAAAATCAAGATTTTGCATTGTTTCATGACGTCATCGAGAGATCGCTTTAGGGACCGTATGCGAAATCCTTCAAAATCTTGATTTTTCAAAACGTCATAACTCGGTCAATTTTTGTCGTAGAAGAGTGATTTTTTTTTAGTTTTAAACGTTACAGTGTCAAGAATGTTTTACTAAATATGATTGATAGGACTGGGGGACTGTATAAAAATTTAAATTTCGTAACTCTTTCAAAATTTGATTTTTTGAAAAACATTGAATAGAACCAAAATTCCTTTCATAATTTGGAGATTTTTTCCTAAATAAATTATATGCTTATCTCTAACGGTTTAGAAATTAGCTATTGGTCCACGATTGGAGTGGACACCCTGTATATGTGCAATGAGTTACCGCCCGTAAGCCAGGGCTGAGGCAGAACTGTAGCAAAGGCACCCACAGCTCGATCATAGCATCCTAAGACTGCAGTTTCGCCCTTATTAGGGGCTCCAACAACTACAATAAGAGGATTTTTGCCTCCGGCTCGATCATTGGCTATTCCTAACTGAGGAGCCCATAATAAGGGCGAAACTGCAGTCTTAGGATGCTATGATCGAGCTGTGGGTGCCTGTGCTAAAGAATATATATGTTTATATGTTTATATATATGTGTGTGTACCTTATACAAATCCAGTTTACATCGCATCTGGACGAAATTTGGCAGGGAGATACTTGGGCACCCAGTAAGGATCATAGGGTGGTTTCTGAGCGAGAAAAAAAGTATTGATCCGTTCGAATTTCGAATAAAGGACTTCAAAATGACTCTATCTAGCGAAATACTTATCGGGTCTTCTCGATCTTGGTCTCATTCTAAAGAACGCCAAAAATACATTGTAGGAAAGTTTCCTTCCGAAGGTTTTCAAAACCACTAATCGAAATCTCCACCCTGATATGGGCATTTGAAAATTTGGAAATATCCATTTTAAATTAGATTTATAAAAATTGTCTACACGAGCGTGAAAGAAATTAAACAGCGTGAAATAAATTATTGATAACAAAAAGGTGTTGCCATCTTTTTCTTGAACATAAACAAATAAAATTCTTGCTTTTGGTTTTCTTGTAGCGGGATTTAAAAAATTTTTGGAGATTGATTCATTTTTCATATTGCGCAAAATGTCAACTTTAATCTAATCGGGACTTTTATAGACACGCGTTACTTGACAGAAATTTTATTCTCAAGGTATACCGGGCAGAGCCGGGCCACGTAGTTAGTAAAATTAAAAAAATTCTTGTAATTATTATTGAAAGTATTCATTGAGATCTTGATCTACTGATGCCCAGTGTTGTACTTATCCAGTTTATATTAGGCAAATTTTAATGCAATTTGGCGAAAAAATTCCATTGTTTTTTCGAAGGTACAAAATAATTGCCAAAAGTGGAAAATAACTTTATATTTGTGTTACAAAATACATTATTCCTTCCTTAGGCTTAATGAGTTTCAGAACAAATTTCCGATTTGTTCCTTTTTTTGAACAGGTCAATTACCTTAACTATTTCACTTTGTCCCACATTCCCCAACTGAGGAGCAAAGACTGTTGAGTTCGAGTCTTTACTTGTAATTGTTAATGTGGGACAATTTTGTGGAGAAAATAAAATTGGAACACTGGCATACCAAGAACATTGCATTTGATAAAACCAGGGATGAAAACTGCTCAATGTCAAAAAAGAGGAAAAATTGTGCGCGGCTTAAAATTCAGATAAATATTTTTTCCATATTATGCGAAATTAGTCATACAAGATTTCCTCTTATTTTGTGCCGTGAAATCGAAAGTAAATAATCTAGAAAAAAAAAGGGGGGGAGGAAGGTGCAATTTTTGATGAACTAGACACGTGTATCGCAAGAAATAAATTCTCTAATTAATTTATTGTCTTTAGTTATTTTAATAAATTTTAAATACATTAACATATTTTTTTTCAAAATAATTTTCCCAATTTTTTGACAAAAATCTCGAATATTTAGCTGAACTTTCTTAATTTTTACCTCCTACAAAGAAAACTTATGTTTTTGGCAGCATGCCAAAATAGAGTGCATAGTTTGCCGATACTTGCAGGTCATAATTGAGATTTCAATAGTGCTGCATCCTAAAAACATTTCCATTATTTTGGAAGTTGGAAATAATTTCAATCTTTACTACTTAAAATCAACTTATTTTAAGCTTTATTTTAATAATAAGTGTATTTTTATTCTTTTTCTAAACTTGATGCAACATAAATTTTTCGATCGCGGAAAGAAGGAAAAAATACAAAAAGTGGAAAAGCGCGGATCCGCGGAAGATTTTCATCCCTGTAAAACATATCAAGGAAAAGGAAAAGAAAAATAACACACAAATCAAATTGGTGTTGGAAAAGTAAGAATCAGCAATAAGTTGTCACTAGGGCATTGGGGTTAGAATGCTCACATTAGGAATATCAATATCCTTTCATTAACACCACGGTTTAAAAAAAATGAGAGCTCCAAAGCAAAACTAGTTTAACGTAATTTTGTATTAATCGTTAAATGTAGTAAAATCATTACTACTTGTCACTTATTTTACAAAAAATAAATAAACCAGATTAGATGAATAAAAGCTATTTTGTACAAAATAGACACATATAGTAATATTCAGGCCCGTCATTTAGGGGGGCTTTGAGAAATCAATGTATTTACATATAAGTGGGCGTGGTTTTTGTTGTTTTCTGTTGAAATCATTTTGTGTTTTTACCCTTTGCCCCCCCCCCCCCCTGGAAAAACTTGAAATGATGTCCCTGGTAATATTCAAGGTTCCCTACAAATATTTCTTGTGATTATCCATATAAATAAAACAAAGAATATACAGGGTGTCCACTCCAATCGTGGACCAATAGCTAATTTCTAAACCGTTAGAGATAAGCATATAGTTTATTTAGGAAAAAATCTCCAAATTACGAAAGGAATTTTGGGTCCATTCAATGTTTTTCAAAAAATCAAATTTTGAAAGAGTTACGAAATTTAAATTTTTGTACAGCCCCCCAGTCCTATTAATCATATTTAGTAAAACATTCTTGACACTGTAACGTTTAAAACTAAAAAAAAATAACTCTTCTACGACAAAAATTGACCGAGTTATGACGTTTTTTGAAAAATCAAGATTTTGCATTGTTTCATGACGTCATCGAGAGATCGCTTTAGGGACCGTATGCGAAATCCTTCAAAATCTTGATTTTTCAAAACGTCATAACTCGGTCAATTTTTGTCGTAGAAGAGTGATTTTTTTTTAGTTTTAAACGTTACAGTGTCAAGAATGTTTTACTAAATATGATTGATAGGACTGGGGGACTGTATAAAAATTTAAATTTCGTAACTCTTTCAAAATTTGATTTTTTGAAAAACATTGAATAGAACCAAAATTCCTTTCATAATTTGGAGATTTTTTCCTAAATAAATTATATGCTTATCTCTAACGGTTTAGAAATTAGCTATTGGTCCACGATTGGAGTGGACACCCTGTATATGTGCAATGAGTTACCGCCCGTAAGCCAGGGCTGAGGCAGAACTGTAGCAAAGGCACCCACAGCTCGATCATAGCATCCTAAGACTGCAGTTTCGCCCTTATTAGGGGCTCCAACAACTACAATAAGAGGATTTTTGCCTCCGGCTCGATCATTGGCTATTCCTAACTGAGGAGCCCATAATAAGGGCGAAACTGCAGTCTTAGGATGCTATGATCGAGCTGTGGGTGCCTGTGCTAAAGAATATATATGTTTATATGTTTATATATATGTGTGTGTACCTTATACAAATCCAGTTTACATCGCATCTGGACGAAATTTGGCAGGGAGATACTTGGGCACCCAGTAAGGATCATAGGGTGGTTTCTGAGCGAGAAAAAAAGTATTGATCCGTTCGAATTTCGAATAAAGGACTTCAAAATGACTCTATCTAGCGAAATACTTATCGGGTCTTCTCGATCTTGGTCTCATTCTAAAGAACGCCAAAAATACATTGTAGGAAAGTTTCCTTCCGAAGGTTTTCAAAACCACTAATCGAAATCTCCACCCTGATATGGGCATTTGAAAATTTGGAAATATCCATTTTAAATTAGATTTATAAAAATTGTCTACACGAGCGTGAAAGAAATTAAACAGCGTGAAATAAATTATTGATAACAAAAAGGTGTTGCCATCTTTTTCTTGAACATAAACAAATAAAATTCTTGCTTTTGGTTTTCTTGTAGCGGGATTTAAAAAATTTTTGGAGATTGATTCATTTTTCATATTGCGCAAAATGTCAACTTTAATCTAATCGGGACTTTTATAGACACGCGTTACTTGACAGAAATTTTATTCTCAAGGTATACCGGGCAGAGCCGGGCCACGTAGTTAGTAAAATTAAAAAAATTCTTGTAATTATTATTGAAAGTATTCATTGAGATCTTGATCTACTGATGCCCAGTGTTGTACTTATCCAGTTTATATTAGGCAAATTTTAATGCAATTTGGCGAAAAAATTCCATTGTTTTTTCGAAGGTACAAAATAATTGCCAAAAGTGGAAAATAACTTTATATTTGTGTTACAAAATACATTATTCCTTCCTTAGGCTTAATGAGTTTCAGAACAAATTTCCGATTTGTTCCTTTTTTTGAACAGGTCAATTACCTTAACTATTTCACTTTGTCCCACATTCCCCAACTGAGGAGCAAAGACTGTTGAGTTCGAGTCTTTACTTGTAATTGTTAATGTGGGACAATTTTGTGGAGAAAATAAAATTGGAACACTGGCATACCAAGAACATTGCATTTGATAAAACCAGGGATGAAAACTGCTCAATGTCAAAAAAGAGGAAAAATTGTGCGCGGCTTAAAATTCAGATAAATATTTTTTCCATATTATGCGAAATTAGTCATACAAGATTTCCTCTTATTTTGTGCCGTGAAATCGAAAGTAAATAATCTAGAAAAAAAAAGGGGGGGAGGAAGGTGCAATTTTTGATGAACTAGACACGTGTATCGCAAGAAATAAATTCTCTAATTAATTTATTGTCTTTAGTTATTTTAATAAATTTTAAATACATTAACATATTTTTTTTCAAAATAATTTTCCCAATTTTTTGACAAAAATCTCGAATATTTAGCTGAACTTTCTTAATTTTTACCTCCTACAAAGAAAACTTATGTTTTTGGCAGCATGCCAAAATAGAGTGCATAGTTTGCCGATACTTGCAGGTCATAATTGAGATTTCAATAGTGCTGCATCCTAAAAACATTTCCATTATTTTGGAAGTTGGAAATAATTTCAATCTTTACTACTTAAAATCAACTTATTTTAAGCTTTATTTTAATAATAAGTGTATTTTTATTCTTTTTCTAAACTTGATGCAACATAAATTTTTCGATCGCGGAAAGAAGGAAAAAATACAAAAAGTGGAAAAGCGCGGATCCGCGGAAGATTTTCATCCCTGTAAAACATATCAAGGAAAAGGAAAAGAAAAATAACACACAAATCAAATTGGTGTTGGAAAAGTAAGAATCAGCAATAAGTTGTCACTAGGGCATTGGGGTTAGAATGCTCACATTAGGAATATCAATATCCTTTCATTAACACCACGGTTTAAAAAAAATGAGAGCTCCAAAGCAAAACTAGTTTAACGTAATTTTGTATTAATCGTTAAATGTAGTAAAATCATTACTACTTGTCACTTATTTTACAAAAAATAAATAAACCAGATTAGATGAATAAAAGCTATTTTGTACAAAATATAGTGTTTTTTTAACCAATTAAAAAAATTGTACGTTCGGGACAGCATTTATGAAAATGGATCATCATGGAAATCGAACGTATAGGAGTTGGGATACAACAATTTCTCTAGGAAAAGCGGGGGGGGGGGGGAGTATAAAAGATTTGGAATCTAAGGGTTTATAGCAATGCTTTTGTATCTGCAGAAGTTTATAACAAAATTACCAGATTATAAATTTCACAAACACAGTGAAACTTCCATTTTGCGTTTCTCAATCGATTGGGTGAAGAAAAAAATGTAAAATACGGGAAAACACAAAATAGGGGAAATACAAAGAAGGGACTTGCTGAAAAAAATGTAAATTGTGGGAAGCATGTGAATTTGGGGATGTAAAACCGAGGTTTTAATGCAGTTATTTTCATGGACAATGCTCTTATAACATTTAAAGAACATTTTGGGTTAATTAAAAAGAATGGAAGAGAGAAAAGCATTTATAAGTCGTTTTTTTTTTTTTTTTTGGACTTAAAAAATAAACCGAAAATTTTACGAATTCAGAGATAGAAGAATCACACCTGAACAGCCTTCATTTCTGCAAGTGGACGTGATAAAAATTTAGTCGGCCTATAAGGCGCTATCATTTCAAGGTCGTCAAATGTTATTCTCCTGAAATGAAGAAAATCAAAAATTAAGCATGCAAATCTCACTGCATAAGCACAACATAAATATAGTACACTCCTGATCATTCAGGGGAAAAAGGTAGTATGGTAACTGTGGATAAGCGACTACTGCGCATAATCCGAAAAACAGGTAAAAACAATACTAGTGTATGCAATACCAAACAAAGATCCATAACACAACACACACACATTTAAATCAAAGCTAAAAATTAGAACATTAAAAGTAAATATATCGTTAAAAGTTAAAAAAAGGACCAATAATGCATTCAAATACATTGCAATCAGTAGATTATCACAGTAAAAAAAAGAAAGCAAAAGTACAACACAACAGAGGATAATCAGACCGAGGATTATCGGGAGTTTACGTAAAAAATATATGCATTGCCTGTTGCATTTTAGAATTACTTTCATTCTGAAGAATTTAATTTAATCATGTCGGAATTTAATATCCGAAACAAACCAAGGAAATACAAAATGAAGTAAATAATGCAGAAATCAAACAATAAAAATTTGTCAGAAAACTTCTTATATAATCAATACAGTACAGAGTAAAAGTCAACTACGGCCAGTTTTATGTCTACCATGCCAAAGGCACGAATGATCATTTGAGTGTAACAACCTTTTTCATATCACATATTAATGTTGCACATCTTAACTTTTGCCAGGAACAGTACAAGTGATCCTAAGATGAATATTCATAGTCTGATAGCAAACAACCTTTAAATAATATTCTAAAATATTTCACATCATTTGAAAATTTAGATTGCGAATTTTTTTAACCATGGTTTTGCAGAATCAAAATTCTTGGCTTAATGATTACAATTCATCAAAATAACTTCTTTTTTATAATAGTAAGGTAAAAGTTGTGACTGAGTAAAGAAATACTTAATTAAAAAAAAAGGAAAATGCTATGAAAATGTTTCAATAACCAAAATCATTGTATTTTAAATTGTGGTGCAAAAAGCGTCATTACGAGTATTCCCTAATTCGATATTTAGCCAAAGTGCTACTCTGTACGTTTGTAATTTTAAGAACCATAATTAGAATTGCCCCATCACTGAAGTACAGCTATAAGACAGCATTTAAGGGGGATTGTTATTTTGAGTAATTATAGTGAGTAAGGTCAGCAGTTTTTTTTCTCCCATTTTTTTCTAATGACTTGCAACAGTTTTAAAAACGTTTGATTCTGATTTTTGCTTTTGAGACGTTGTATTTCTTTTTTTCCCCTTTACTTGAATTTCTCAAACATATAATTTAAAAATTAAAAATGTCAATCAACTTACCCAGTATCCGCATGCAAAAATCCAGCTAATTGAAATAATACATCGACTTCTAGTGGTGTGATTTGTGACATTTGTTGTGCAGCATATAAAAATTCCTCTAAAACACAAAAATGAGGAAAAAACTAATTGCCTTAAATACATTAAACACAGACATAAACACAAAATTGTGAAATTCTTTCCTGCCTAGGATAAAAGAGAAAACCTTTTGCGACAAAAAATAGTATTAAAAGATAAATATGTAAAAAAAGCCTGACCAGAAATCATTCCAACTCTTAACTTGTAGCAAAAACAATAAATCTTAAATATATTACAAATTACTGAAGCCCCCACTAAAAGAAAAATGTCCAGAATTGTATCCATTGAAATGTTAAGAAATTCTATTGACTGACACATTATAAAATAGGAAAAATTGTACAATTCAAAATTCAACAAACATTGAACCAAAGCATATTTGCAAAAGGGGAAAACGTTTGTTTCTTTGTAAAGTTCAAGATCAGGAAGTGACCAAAAAAAGTGATCAAATGAAGGGCCTGCTGCAGTGGCGTACCTATGGGGGGTGTTTTGGGGACAACCCTCCCCCCCCCCCCCCGAAACGTTGGTCCAAAAATGCAAAAATGAGATGAAAAAATGTATAACTCCCAGAATGAAAAAGTACGATTCTCCAGCGAATATCATTGTGTTACAGACTTCATTGCCATCCCCCTCCCCTTCCCAGAACCATTAAGGATTGTCTTTTTTAGGAAATACTAGCGGTACCCGCACGGCTTTGCCCGTGGTATAAAATTAAAAGTGCATTTGTAAAATAATTGATATAGCAGAAAAAATGCTCTATTTTAGTTTTATTCAACTATAATTCCTTTAAAGTGATATAAAGATCTGATATGGACCCCACACTACTTAATTTTACGTGTAAATTTCTTAGTAGATGCGTTAAGTGCTAAAATAGTGCTTGGAGTGAGCAAGATAACAATTCAAACATTTGTATCCCTAGATTGCTACGAAACAATGCAAAAAAATGTTTTACAATGATTAATCTCCTAAATATCGTCGATTTTAACATCATTCAGTGGATTTTTCGCAAAATATCGCCAACAGCGCCAAATTGAACCCAAATCAAAAAAAAAAAAAATTTTTCGCCAATTTGGCGTCAAATACTTAGCGATCAAAAGCTTGGCGATATATCGCCAAGTGGTCGCGCCAATTCATATCACTTTTGTTAACCAATTCATATCACCTTGCATTGAAAACACTGATTTACCCGATAAATGGGGTAAAACACCCCCTTGGAACATTCGAATGCAACCCCAAGGGAGATGGACAAAAATAAGCCAAAAGAGAAAATAAGAACAATTTTGTTGATAACAGAAACCAACAGAAATCTTACCAAAGTTTAAAAGAAGAAGAAAGTTTTCTTTCCTAGCTTAAAAAACAAAACAATACATTTTCCGAAATGAAACACTTTAAAAAAACGATGCAATATCGCAATTGATACGATATTTCGTTAATCTGTGCTTTAGGTACCCTTTTCTCGCTAAATGAACGATAGGCGCGCCAAGCGTGGTAACCCTAGCTATTTGGCGTAGTTGACTTTTTGAAAACGCGCCAAGCAGGGTCCCAAAGCATCTTCACCGCTTCACCGGGAAAAAGACAGGGTTGCCAGAGAATTGGAACAAAAAAAAAACTACGCCTCCTCTAAAAAAAATATTACAAAATACTACTGTTTCCAAACGTTGCCAAAATCAATGTTGCTGAAATGCGAAATCTATGAAAATGAAAAAAAAAAAAAAAATCCGCCAAATCTTTTAATTAAGTCATTAGTGTATTGGAAACAGAGTTGCCAGAAACATACTACGCTCCTTATTTGGGCCGAAAAAATACTACCGTAGAATCAAAAATACTACGTCTGGCCGTAGCCTACGAAGATAGACGCTGGCAACCCTGGAAAAAGAAAGAAACAAAAATAAGTATGAACACGTAACCATAGTAACAACATGAAAAATTGATTTCCGTTGATAAAATAATTCATTTTATCTCTCTTTTCAAACAAATTTTATTCTAAAGTTCAACCATTTTAGAATCGTTTGGCTTGCTTTACTGAAGGTAAGCCTTGAATTTCGGGATTCTAAAAACAATTGTTACAGCTCTCCTGATGATCGTAGAAACTTCGAAAAAACTTCATTTTGTGCAGAAAATTTCAAGCTTTCGAATGACATAAGACTTGAAAATGTGTGTGAAATATTTCTTCCCTATTTTATCGAATTTCCGCTAAGAATTCGAATAGAAAAAGAACGAAATGGAATTTTCGAAAAATCGCTTCGAGGTGCAAAACTACATGCTACAAACTAATTTTGTGCCAAGTGGCATGAAAATCGACCGAACGGTTTTGGCGCTACGCGCGTGACAGACAGACAGAAAGAAAGAAGGAAGGACAGACAGAACCACCTTCATCTTTATTATTAGTAGAGAAGAGAAATGTCAAAAATTTCCGGAGGTAGGCCTCTAAACCTCCCATTATGATCGAAATTCGTCTAAAATTGCGTTCTTGAAACTGAAATTTCGAAAAAATCGCTGGGAAGAATTTCTGTATCCTATCATTTTCTTTCACATTATTAAAAATGGCCGGCAATCGTGTTTTACTGACTGAGGAAGAGATCGAACATCACCAAGATAGTCTAGAATGGAGTTTTTAGAGGTACAATTTATGAAAATTTCCGTGGGCGAACCCCCGGACCCCCCTTCCATTTTTCTACAGTAATATTTCTTTACTCTTTAAAAAGCTGTCTGGTTTTTCGAACTTCGGAAGTACGCATTTTCAAGTGCGTATTATATATACACACACACACACACACATACATGCGAAGTGTGGGTAAAAAGGGTTTGCCCCCCCCCCCCCCGCCGCCCGTTTTTTAAACCTCGTGATGACTTAGAATATAACCCCCCCTGAAACCAACGAGTAGTTACGCCACTGGCCTGCTGGAAAAAGGAAGTAGCTTTATTTTCAATGTCTTTAAAATGTTTGCATTAAAGCTTATAGTGCAGAAAATCGCATTCTAAAAGTTTCTTTGAGTTTTATGAATCCTCTTGTATAACTGTACTAAGAAGTATGCAAGAGGATTTTTTCAAATATTAGAACAAAAAAGGTGACCTTTATTTTAAGTTCTAATAGACAGACATTTTGAAGACATTGAAAATGGAGCTACCTCCTTTTGCAGCAAGCCCTTTAAATATTACATTTTTTATAATTTGATTTGAACAAATAATTTTTGGTCCCAGTAGTGCTTCAACCCTTAGGCCCTGTGTTTAATTCCCTCTTTTTATTAATTTCATGAATTCATTTATTTATTTTATATTTTCATTTGTTGCAGATGTTGGTAGATATAGAACGTCAGCAACAAAAGCATTCCCTCTATCTCAATAAAAAATAATGTTGAGGAAAGAAAACATAAGACACTTTCTTGCAGCAGAAAAGGGATTTTATCTCAATTCAGTGCAGATGTGAATGATTTTGATTAATTTAGTTAACAAATTGTAAGTATTTATTGCCCGCATCTATGAGAAATTGGACAATTCCCTTTTCGTTTTTCAAATTTCTGCTTTAAACCCTGTTTTGTTTTAATTAAAAAACTTGTTGCCTTCATCATTAGTGCAACTAGAATTTCTTCCAAGAAGGGGAAGGTCAAAATGGTCCTTAGTTGTATATAATTGAAGTTTTTATTACCATACTACAATTAGCACTAGGACTAAAAATCAAGAAATTTGAGGGGGTATCTCTACCCTCCTTTCACTGCACCCACACCCTTCATTCATCATAAATTGGACACTTACAATACTACCCTTGATATCATAATATTGCTATATTTTTTATGCAATTTTTGTTTGGTAATTCTTTTCCTGTTTCGGAACTTATTTATTTACTTGTTAATTTTCCGTTTCATTCACTATACATCCTAATAAAACATCAGTAAAAATTGAAATTTAGAGTGTAACAGGCCCCTTTATTCAAATATCAGGGTGCTTAATTGGAGAGGGATTTTTGCAATTTTTTAAATACATTTTAAAATGATATCAGCATTAAGCTAGCATGTATTTACAGTAATAATATTTAATCATAAGAAAAACACTTATTATTCACCAAATAACTTGCTTCATCCAAAATAAAAGTTAAAGAATTTTTCATTTTGTAAAGAAATGAAAATTAACATTCATTAATTCAGTGAAAAAAAAAACACAACTTCGCTTTGTCCTCCAAGCAAATATTTCCATCTTTTTTCACTTCTCTCATAAAAAATAATTCAAGAAGAAAAAATCCCTAAAAATTGCATTTTTAGATGAAATAATCATAGGTTTTTAGCATATAACAATACAAAACAACATAAATGTGAATTTGAAAATTAAAAACATTGTTGCCTTTTTCTTGCGAAAATATATTTTAAAATCCAAAAGTGTATGATTTTAAACGCAGGAAGAAGTTTCTCAATAGTTTGCATTGCAATAAGCATCCAATTCTCTTTTCGGAAACTTTGGTCTCGTTTATTTCTATCATGGAGCATGACCAAACATGGCGACTGCGGGCCACATCTGACGCCATCATGATTGGTTACGATGGGAAAATGAGAAGTATAACGTCATTGAGAAAGTGCAATAGCGGCAACGTTTTATGCTTGCCACGTGATCAAGGTCTCCAAAACTATAAAACGTGCTTCAACATTTCTAATAATGCCGGAATTAATCGAGTGAATCAATCAAAAAGTTCGCGATCGGGCCAAACTCTCAGCTACCGAAATACCATTCACAGTTATTGAAACAAACAGAAACTGAAATTGCGTCCCACACTAAATGAAACAACGCATTCACTTAAAGCGGCAAAATTTCAGAAGCGAAGTCGTGGCGAGTTTTCAAAAAATTTCTGAGCACACTGCAGACAGCCATTTCAAAAGCTTCATTTAAATGTAAAAAAACTGCCAAATAAATACATTTAATTAAACCTCTTCAACCATAAAAGGGTAAAATAATCCGCCAAATCTATTCAATTGACTTGTAAAAAATAATCGCCAATTAAATTCAACAACACTAGAAGTTCCTTAAAATGCAAAATAATGCGTGAACTAAATTAAGCAGCATTAAAAGCTCCGTTATTTATTGCGACATGGGGCATGTGATGGCGCATGTGACGGCAACGTTTCATCGGCAAACATCGGCAACATCGACATGGGGCATGTGATGGCGACTGGGGCTTACAAGGGCGTGGATTTGGGGGGGGGGGGGCAACTAACATTTTTGGAAGCTGAAGACTTCAGCTTCCAAAATGGTCTTTGGCTGACTTAAGGCTTCGGTGGTTCCTTTCGCAAATGCTTTTAAAACATAATTTTAGGATAGCTTTGTCAACGTTAAGGTAAGGGGGGGGGGGATTAGAGAGCTTTTCCCCGAAAGTTCTTCGAAATTGAAGGTTTAAAACATTTTGGTTATATTTAATTTTTCATAAAGGTAAGGGGAGTTTTTCCCAGAAAAAATTATATAATTAGAGCATTTTTATTAACGCAATTTTTAGGCCATCTTTGAAGTTGAAAGACTTGTTTGGGGAATTCTTCCGGAATTTTTTTAAAGTTGAATCTTTGAAAGTGCAATTTTAAGCAATTGGGTTCCAAAAGTCGCCCACAAAAAATATTTTGAATTTAAAATCTTTTAGGCTACTTGTGTTGATGCAAAAAGTGGAGGGGTGTTGCCCCCTTTCCCTGTTACCCTTCCGAGTCGCCGCCACTGGACATTTACATTTGGTTCTCTATTTTCGAGTCTCTGAAAATTTCGAGAGTTTCAATTCCGCTTCATCTAGATATAGAAAGAGGGTAATAGGATGGTCTGACTTTTAAAATTAGGGAACGCCTTGTGAGCACGCTTTACACCTTTTCATTGAATTTTTCTAGTTTCTTTAGAACTTAATACATAGACTTAATTAAACGAAGAAAGGATGAAAATAATTTGAAATGTTCCATAAGCAAAATACTAACCTGAAATTTCAATTTGGAAGAAATAAAATACAAGCTAAAAAGTACAGCACAATGCCAACCCGCGAGTGTAATTATACTACAAGTATTAAGCATAGCCTTAAGTGCTATCATCAAATGCATTGTCGTAATTTATGAATAGTAATTCATAAATAACTACAATGCATAGCTCAGCAAATTAGAAGATATGCTCAGAACTGAGAATATATGCAGGTCAGAACTGAAAAACCCCAGGAAAAATGTTCTTTCAGAATTGAAGTTCAAGGCTTTATCTTTGATTTCGTGTAATTTTTAGTAACAAATATTCATCCGTGCATTAAAAAAGAAAAGAAATATAACACTAATAATAAAGCGAAAAAGCTTGCTTGAATGAAATTAACATAAAGCGCTATCAGCAACTTTGAGACGAGTGTAACTGAATAATTAATGGTTTTTAGTTCAATTGCACAAAACGTTTTAGTTGAGAGCTTTTAGCACGATGTTTGTATTCAAGGATTTATGATTTTATGGGTAAAAAAAAATTGAATTTAAACTTTTCTCCACATTGCCATCCTTAATGAAACACGTTTTGCTCGTAAAAACGGAGCTCGGGTACTCAGCTTTGCAAGACTTAAAACTAACTACTTAATGGAACTAGCTGTCGTGGCCGTCACGAAACTTTCTTCTATATCTATCTTATGAATTCCAGTTACAAAATAAAATACGTACTCGCCCGAATAATTGGAGACAGCTCCAATTTCCCAATTATCGTAATAACCCTACAAATGCAGAATCAATGAGCGATATTGGAAATCATTGCAAAAGAGATTAATTGCAAACATTTTATTTGTTAGTAAAAAGAAATTGGCAACAGTTAAAAATTTCAAATCATTTAAAGTTTTCAGCTGTTTTGATAATTAAATAGCGTGAAAGCGATTTTTTAATGAATTAGTTTTTGGCATTGTTGACTAAGCGCAAAAATCACCCCCCCCCTGGGGCGATTGGCGCCAAAATTTAATTGATGCTTGCTTCCATATTGGGTTAGTGTTATTCCAAATTTCATTCAAATCGCAGCAATATTTCTCGAGATACAGTAGGTGCAATGACAAAATAAGCACTTTTGATTGCGCCACCCCCCCTTGAGATAATGACACACAAATTGAATCAGCACTTGTGCTCAATAGAGTCTACCAATGGACCAATTTTCGTTTGATTCCACCTGTCACTTCCTGAGATACAGCAATCACCCCCGCACAGAACACGTGCGATTGCTCCACCCCCCTTCAAGATATTGACACGCAAATTAAATCAGCACCTGTACTCAATAAAGTCTACCTATGGACCAATTTTCGTTTGATTCCGCCGGTTACTTTCTGAGATATAGCAATCACCCACGCGCAGACCACGTGCGATTGCTCCACCCCCCTTCAAGATATTGACACGCAAATTAAATCAGCACCTGTACTCAATAGGGTCTACCTATGGACCAATTTTCGTTTGATTCCGCCGGTTACTTCCTGAGATATAGCAATCACCCCCGCGCAGAACACGTGCGATTGCTCCACCCCCCTTGGAGGAATTCGTTAAAAAAAGTCAGGTGCACCAGTTCACATGGTGGTACATATGTGCAAAAATTTTTGTTCGATTTCATGCAGTAGTTTTTGCTCTAGCGCGGCCACAAAAACTGGTCACACACAGACAGACACACACACACACACACAGACAGACATTTTCCAAAAATGGTCGAAATGGACTCAGCGCACCTCAAAACGTGCAAATCCGTCAAAATTCGACATTCGAAAATTTTCAAGAATCCAATACTTTCTTTTATATATTAGATATAGAAGAAAGTAAAAAGGATTAAAGCAAAGTCAATTTCAAGCCCGAATGATAATGTAAATGAGTTGTCTATTCTAAGTGTAAAACCAGTGGCGGCTCGCGCCTTAATTTAGTGGGTGGGCCCGCGATTTTACGTTTTCCCAGTATAATTCTTACACAGATAAAATGGAGGAAACAATAGTTAGGAAACTAATGCTGAGCGACGTAAAATAATATTTATCTATTTCATTGATATTGTAAAGGGAGAGTCCTTTTTTGGACATCCTTGGTCCTGGATATAAATGTAATCATGATACGGCTATAAATTTAGAGCTTTAGAATACTTATCTCTTCTCCAAGCATTCATAATGTGACACCCAGCAGGATGACAAAGTTCATAGAGCCCATACAATACTTACAACCCTTTTTAATATATTAGCACAGCATTTTGACAAATGAGATAAAATTCAAACTAATACCAAGAAAATGGCAAACGCTCCGCAAAGTCAAAAATAAAGTTTTCACAGAAAAATTTCGAAAATAAGAATCTCTAGTTCCAAATCGCAAATCCATAAATAATAATAAATAATAAATCCATATACATAAAACAGAGAATATATGTGTATGTGTATGTATGTTCCCCATACAAATCCACAGTGAACGTCGGATCTGGCTGGACTAAATTTAGCAGTACTGAAATTGGCCCGTACTAAGGGCACCCGAGAAAGGTCGTTCGAATGCCAAAAAAGTACCGATCCGTTCGAATTTCAATTTAACGACTCAAAATTGCTCTTTTTACCCGAAATAATTATCGGATCTTCTCGATTTTGGTCTCATTTTAAAGCCTGCGAAAAATATCCTTTATGGAGATTTTCTTCTGAAGGTTTTGAAAACTCCGAACCGCTAACTTCACCCAGAAAAAAGATACTGCCGTTTTCAAGTTAGTAAGATCGATTTTAAATTGGATTTATTCATATCGTTTGCACGATCGTGAAATAAATTAAATAGCGTGAAATAAATTATTGATAACAAAAAGCGGGGATTGATAACAACTTGTAACGAGGATTTAAAACTTTTTTGGCGATTGATTCATTTTTCGTACTGCGCAAAATGTCGACTTAAATCTAATCGGGACTTTTATAGACACGCGTTCCTTGACATAAATTTTACTCTCAAGGTATACCGGGCAGAGTCGGGCCACGCAGCTAGTAAATAAATAAAATATGCATGCATTGTATTACAAATAGGTGAGGGGGATGAAACTGGCAATCTTTATGCCTGTTAGTAATAAGTGTTGAAAATGAAAAAAGAAAGACAAAGAAAAAGTTTAAATGTTATAAAAATCAATCAAAAAAAAGAAAAAAACGAAGAGCGCGGAACGAAAAAAAGCGAAAATAACACAGGGGTCACAGATTGTCTACCTCTGTACAGCGAGGAGACATTTCCCTCTCCTTCCCTCATCACCGCTTTGGTTGGGGACAAAGGGAAATTTTGTGGGCCAGAGTGAAAAGTGCCCTCTTGGCAGATATTACAAGGGGTGTGATCACTCACCGCTCTTCTTAATCCAGCCATTGTGATTGGCTAAAAGTGGAGGTGTGTCGATCGCTAGCGTGATTCTATGGAGGGCCATTGCTTGTTGGCCCACGGAGCTTGTGCGGAGAGCTAAAATTGACGGATTTTGAACTTTCTTGTGTTGTATTAGCGATGAGCAGGGGCAGGGGGGTGCCAAAGGTTTAAAATATGTGTTGTGACATTAGACCCTTTTACAATGCCTTTATTCTCCCGATTTAGCTTTTTATATATAGCAGGATGATATCCCTGTTCATTTGCGTCGTAAAGCCCCAGGATTTGACTTCGTAAAAATACGGCATGGAGTCTAATACAAATTTCTTAAATCTGCGGTAACCTAAAATAAGTTTAATTAAATCGCTGCGACAGAACAGGTTTAAAATGTTTTACAAGAGTTCAATACAGTGGCAGCTGTACGGGAGTGGGGGGGGGGGGGGTGTCCGATCACCCCCTCCCTCCAAAGGTTTAAAAAATCGGAAAATGTTGGGAGAAGTCCTCCCACCCTCACCCTACATCATAAAAATTTACGTTTAAATGCTTTGTTAAGACTAATTAAAAAACAATTCCAGACAAAAGGTCCCTCTGCAACTTGTAATTGTCTAAATATTTGTGGTTTTGGCGCTTCAGTTTCGAAAAAAAAAATGGTTGAGGAAGATTCCTTGAACCCACTTCTTCCTCTAATGTTACCAAAATTGCCCTACACTAAAAAATAAATGTTCTTTTTGCAGTTTAATACAGCTAATTTTACAGTAGCAGACAAAAATTGCTAGTTTACAGAAAAACTGAAATTGCTAGTTTCACAATACATTACTGTACATTTTACAGTTTCAAACTGGAACCTTTGCTGCCAGTATTATACTGTTGTTTTTACACGAAAATACAGCTAATTTTATGGTAATACTAGCTTTATACCAGGCGTTGCCCGGGTGCGTATTAATATAAAACTTAAGCTTCTCAAAAAATTCTGATCAAGACACACGGCAGTGTGTCAGCCAAGTTCGCGCTGCACATCTGCTAGTGTATCTTTACACGAACCATTTCGGGCAACTTTCGACCCCTTCGTTTCTCAAGAACTACTTCATCTACATGCTTTAAATTTTCTCTATTAGAGTGACATAGAACACCCATAATCCTAAATTTTATGAATATATCTCTTTTAGTTTTAAAGTTATTAATATTTGAAAAGTGAAAATATGGCGATTTTCTTATTTAGATTATACACTCACTCATCAAAATGTTTACCTACTTCCAAGTGTCTCAGAATCTTAAAATTTGGCATCAAGGTATATTTCCATACACTAACTATGGGAAAAATCTAAAAAGTCCAAAAACTACATTAAAAAAGCAAGAAAAAAAGCATTTTTTTTATGAGTATCTTGGCGCGATTTATAAATGGTTCGTCAAACAAAAGCGCCAAAATGCTTGTAAAACGTTGCCAAAAATAAAATACTTAAGTTTAAAATCAAATGTTTTATTGTAAGCTGTTTCAAGGCTTAGTTTGCCTTGACGGAAGATTAAAATGGTTTATCAAGATGTTTTTGACTTATTTCATGCTAAAATGAAATAGGTGAGCCTTGAAATGAAAATTCATTGTTTTAATTTTAATCTTTTTTGAAAAATGCTAATATTTAAATACCATAAATTTTATCAATTTGTAACCTAAAGGCTCATGTCGATTAAAAAAATAGGCCTAATAATAGGCTAGATTCCGATAAAAGGGTCATTTTTTGACAAAAAACTTGAATTTCAGCTTTTTAGATTTTTTAAAATTTCAAGACCCCGCCTATGAGAATTCTACGGCATCAAGGAACCTCTGTGTCAAGTTTGATGAAAATCTGACGCAAACTGTGGATTTGTATAGAGAACAAGTATATATATATACATACACTCATTTTTATAGATATAGATTACTAATTTTACAGTAATAAACTGTAAAACTGCTAGTTTTATAGCGATAAACTGTAAAATAGCTAGTTTTACAGTTTATTGCTGTGCTTTTACATTTTTAAACTGGAACCTCTGCTGCCAGTATTATACTGTAAAAACAAAAACTTTTTTTTTGTAGTGTATACAATCGCATTTTCCCCTTCAGTTAAAAACATTACTAAGGAAAAACCATAGAATATCTCCCCAAAGTAACAAAAATTCCATTTTTGGAACTTCGATGTCGACAAATTTCTGCTGGAGAGTTCCCATGCTTTTGCCTGATGTCGCTACAGTTGATTTACAACTTCCTCTTTTAGAGGTTCTAATCCGAAAATTATCCGGGGAGAACCAAGCAAGCTATCCATCCCTCAACATCATCAAGAATCGTTTAAAATTACATCTTTCTCAGACTCAACAATAATAGCCTTTTAAAGACTCCATTTTTGAACAATTTTCCGGGGGGAAAAACGAACCTCCGAACACCAAAGACTGACAAAAGTTATGTTTTTTGGACTTCAATTTTGAAAACTTTCTTGGTCTAAGTTCTACACCCCATATCTTTTCCACCAACATCATAATAAACGGTCTTCAAATGCGTTTTTATGACTCCATTTTCGAAAGATTTAGGAAGAGCTTTCAAGTCCTTTTCACTTACTCTCTATAACATCATTAACGATGGTTTAAAGCTGTATTTTCAGAACTTCAATATCGAAACATTTCTGAAGAAGTGTTCTGAAATAATGCCTTCCCCTAACGTCGTAAAATATCGAAAATTTTCGTGGGAAAAGCCTCCGAATCGCCCTTTCTCAAGCATCATTAAATCTGTTCTAAAATCGTGTTTCGGAGCTTCATTATTGAAAAGTGATTGGGCAGAAGTTCCTGAAATATCTCTTCCCTATATACATGTCACCAAAGATGACTAACAATCACGTTGTTAAGGCTTCAAGCAGAACCTTTAACCAAGCAGCCTCTAAAGCCTCCAAGCAGCCTCTTCTTTATAGTAATACCAAAGATCGTCGAAAAGTGCAGTTTTAGGACACGCAAACGCACCTAGTAATTCGCGAATATTAAATAGCTCAATCAACTAACTAACCCACAACTATCTCATTAGATCTCTCTATTGATTACCTGAATGACTGCTGAAAATTAATCCACAGTTCCCAAACCAATTAAACGTTGATGGATTTGAATTCGGTTCTTGGTTAAGAATACTGGTAAAAATTCGTTTTTTTTTATTCATAACATTTTTTTTTAATTAATGACTTAAATACGCGATTATGCGCCAGCTTTAATTACGTTAAGATAAAGAATGAGCTTCAAGAATTTTTCTCCTGCAAATTTTCGAACTTGTGGCTTTAAAACCAGCACTTTTAGATGATGTTTGGTGATCTTAGGAAAAGAAGTTTCGTAGGCAAAGCTTTCCGAAATTTCAGTCTTAAGAATGAAATTGTTGGTAATTTTTGATATTGTAGCAAAGAGATGAGATTCAGGGAACGTTCCATGTCAATTGTTTGGAATTGCAGTTTTAATAACGCAAGTTAGGCGATCTTGGGTCCTGTTTTAATAATTTCCTTTTTAGTATCAGGTTCCAAGTCAAATAAATCACGCCATTTCCGATTTTAATAAAATTTGGCATGAAGAACACATTTTTCTCGATAAGTAATTGTTAGATTTCTACTTCAAAAATTGTTCAAACTACAGGGATGTAAAAAAACCCTCAAAACATGCGAAAAACTACAGTAAATTCACTCCTAATTAATTATAGTAGAATAATAATCCAAAAATCATTGCAAAGTTAAAGAATGGAGCTTTCTATTGATAAAAGTTTTTTCGAATTTTTGTTTTACATGAACTCGGAAATCAGTAACAGTCAAATGCAAGAAAACACCCCCCCCCACAGTTTGTGTTTTTTACAGCCCTGTATTTGTAACAATTTTTGAAATAGAACTGGCAAGATTACTTTTCTTGTGATACAACAGGAGCATATTATATTACACTTCATAAATAACTATCGTGCTGATAGATAAACCTGTGGCGTAGCTAGCAAGAGTATCACCCGCGGCGGTAATTCCTGGTGACACCCCCCCCCCCAAAAAAAAAAGAAAGAAAAAAAAAAAAACCCGGCTAACCTCCTTCCCATTGTAATGCTTTCTGCATTTTACAGAGTAAATAGTTTATTTAAATTTTTTTTATTGTTTTTCTTCCTTTTTGTTTTTTTTTTTCTTGATTCTCTTTTTTTTTCTCTCTTTGTTTTGGTTCGCTCCAGGTGTCACCCCCCAGTGGCGGACCGCCCCCCCCCCTTATAGCGATGCCACTGAATGATAAACACATAACTTTTGTCCGAGGAATGGGCTGTATTGGGGGACATGCAACATATATATCAGACTTCTTTCAAAAAATAGCATATGCCCACCGACTTTTATTGAATTTGTACTTTATATTTTAATTTAGTATTTTTAAAAAATTTGTTACCTGGAAATATTGCTGAGCTGCATTTGATAGACATATAAATCTATTTTTTTTTCAATTTTATTCTCATATTATTTTTTACATTATGTGTTATAAATTTATATATTTTTTAGTTGACATTCAAATACACATCTTGCCGTGCTAAATGGAATGTAATTCCGGAAGAAAAAAAATCTTAGCACCTATTTTTTACATTTCAATCCATATTACAATTCATCTTTCGTCAAAAAGTTTCAGCATAAAACTTCTTAAATGAAAAATGATCAAATAAGCTTTGTACTGAAACATAATTGAAGTTAAAAACTAACATAAATAAAGCACAAACTAGGTAGAAAGTACAGCAAATAGTTATTTCAAGGCTAAAAGGGAGCCTCTTCATCTGTGCAAAAAGCTCAGCGCACAACATTGGGCTGTGAGAGAACTGAGTGCGAACCACGTGGACACCGGTATATATACCAAATGGGTCAGTGAATAGGAACTCATGACAGAAAGCCCTATCGTGAGTTCCTATGCGATACCGGTATCCACGTGGTTCGTGCGCAGTTCTCTCACAGCTTTCATGTTGTGTGCTGAGCTTTTTGCACTAATGAAGAGGCTCCCTTTTAGCCTTGAAATCACTATTTGCTGTACTTTTGATCTAATTTGTACTTTGTTTAAGTTGGTTTTTCACTTCAATTTAAAATTTCCTATTTTTAAATTCATGTGCAGAATAATTCCTGCTTTTTTTTTATCAAAACATTACTAAGAAAAATTGTACCCCAAACAGATTCCATGGACGGATACAAGGGAGGGGTGATCGCCCCACCTTGAGGTACTCACCACTGGTAAATTTTCAATATTGAAGTTCAAAAAAAGCATTTTTAGACTGTCTTTGGAGTTAGCAGAATGGAGGTTTAGGGCTCTCCTAAGGATGTGTTTCACAATTTAAAGTCCAAATACATATGAGGTCAACATTTGTAAACAAAGATGTGTAGTTTAGAGGATAAGGATACATAATTAAATCAATCACCCTTTTCTAGAAACAGTTCTACATCCGCCCTTGACAGAATCAGTTAGAAGTAAGTGGTTTTTAGAAATATTTCACATTTTTTTTTTTTTTGCAGATTTATAATCCTTAGCTTTAAATTCGTCAATAAACATTTTAAGGGTCACACTGAACTTTTTTTTCTTACTACTCATCATGATTATAACCTTATTGACGTGATTAATTTTTTTAACAAAAATCTTCACTTTAGTTTTTTTTAATGGGAATGTATTGCACTCATCTTATATCTTTATAAACGCAGCAAATTCTGTTGTTTATATATATTTATTTATTTATTTTTCGGAATCTCGAAAACGGTTCTAACGATTTTTGATAAAAATTTTGTATTTAGATAGAGTTTTGAGTTTCTGAGTTCATCTCTATGTCGGCGTTTTTTCTGTAAAAACGCGAGTTTTCACAAAAAACCCTGTGTTTTTTTTGTGCCTTCATTGAAAGTTTGAGAAGCTTTTATTTCGCCATTTTTTTTATGATTACTTTCATTGTTACTGTTTCCGTGGCGACCACGTTTTGTTATAACAATTGGATTTCATATTTAATCACATCAGCGCAAGTTCAAATTTATGGTATTTGGCAACGTTAAATTGTTATTGTTTTTGAAATGTTAAAGCAAGGCTTCACTAGATAAACAAGCTGTTTCATTTATTCAAAAGCCATGGGATAAAAGCAGTGGTAATTGTCACCGACATCTATTTGAACTTTTATGATTAACTCTAACACAGGGCGCCTCGAGGACTACTGATGGTCTTAGAAAAAGGTGAGAAAGGTGACAAATTTTAGAACAAAGGTGACTAAAAAGTGACAAAAAAGTAACTAAAAGGTGACCAAAAGTAAATTGTTAAGAATTCAAAAAGAAGAAAACGGTTATCCTTTTTTCTGACTTTCACCAAAATAGCCTTAGATTCTGAACATGAATATGATAGTGCTGGAAGTAACAAAATAAACTGTTTTAGGACATATTTTTAAAATAATTTCAGTGTATATTCTATGTTATGTTCAAAGATTTTTCTTTAAAATCAATTAAATTAACACCTGAAATTATGAAGTAAAGATAATGACAATGTATTTAATGAACATATTTTTTTTCCCATATTTTTAATAGCTCATTGCAAAATTATCGGAGTTCTTTTTCTTGTTTCTTTGTAAATACAAAGCATAAATGTTCACTAAAAAGTATTGACAATAGAGACTGAGTGAGAA
Organism: Uloborus plumipes; assembly: GCA_038373865.1. Taxonomy (NCBI): domain Eukaryota; kingdom Metazoa; phylum Arthropoda; class Arachnida; order Araneae; family Uloboridae; genus Uloborus; species Uloborus plumipes. Next base: position 19,741 of record JAXGGA010005266.1, on the reverse strand, counting down.
AATAAAATTTGTAAAATCAGAAACTTTAATTGAAGCAAAATGATAACTTACAAGGTGATAATAAAATAATATTGAAGTATAAAACTGAAAATATTATTTCAAAAGAATAAAAGTGTAATGTCTTTTGCTTGGGGGTGAGAAAGGGGGGGGGGGGGTCTGAAAATATACAACCGCACATGTCCAATACTGAAGAGAGAAAAACTTTTATATCATATTTTAAGTCTTGTGAGCACTGTGCTGTGAAAATGTTTTTTTTTTTTTCTTTTTAATTTTACTAAATCCTTACATACATCAGCAAAATTACATCTTAAAATAAAAAAAAATTTCCAATGCATTAGTAATTTATTTTTGCTGTGAGAGCTACAAAAAGTAATTTTAAATGAAGTTATTAAAAAATTATAATAACTATTGTTATTACAAAAAAAGTTTAACATTAGAGAATTTTAAAATTCATAAAAAAAAATTATTTACAAAATTTTCTGCAGAGCGAAATATATAGAAATCTCCAACAGAAAATATTCATTTATTTCAGTAAAAAGCGATTTCCAATGTTGGCGGTTCATTTCTGAATTTCTACCAGTCATGGAAGGCAAAGCAACGGTTCGTCAACTCATATGTCACAGCAAGCTATCACTTAGCAAGATTGCTTAGCAACAATTTTATTGAAATTTTGAAACTTGACATTATTTTTCTTAACTGAGAGAGACATAAAGAATAGTAATAAAAATAGTATGCAGATTTGTTATGTGGAGGGGAAGCACACATTAGAGGTCAAGACATTGAAAAACTGGTGCCCTTAAACCTACCTCTAACATTGTGAACATATTTGATACTCAGTACTATCAGAAACTGAAATATATTATTTGGGATCATCAGTGAATCTTAAATAATAAAATTATCTTAGCAGGAGTCAAAATTGTGCATTTCAAATATAACGTTTACAAAAAAGTTTTACATTATGAAAAACAATAAGAATTTCCAAAGTTTGAAAATAACAACTTGAAATAAACATAATAATATCACATAGACCGCGGGTTGGCCAACCCGCGGCACGCGTGCCACGCGAAGACTTTTTGCAAAAATTCCAAAATTGAGGAAAAAATGTCGATCTCAAACATATAGATAAAAACTAAAACCCTTGAACTGATAGATATAATGATATTATGACGATTAAGTGTCAGGAGGCTGACTTACAAATTCTCTGAACTACAATATTGCAAAGTACTCAACGTTAGCTTCGGACATCCAACAAAAACTGAGACGTTACAGACAATACTTTGTAAAGTATATTTGCGCTTGACACGAATGAAACTTTCGATGCTGCAGAATGGATTCTTGATCTACAATAATTTCAGCTACGGATGAGGGTGATGAAATTTTTTAAAAAGTTAACTCTGCAACTAAAATTAAGAAACCAGATTGCACAAAATTCGGTATGGTCACACAAATGAAGATCCTTAAATTGTTGTTTTGCATTACTTAAAATAATTTGGGAAAAAAACTTCAAAAGTATCATTGAATTATTTATCACAAACTCCTTGCCAAAGAATGAGACTTTTTCTCTGTTGGTGACCCTGTAGATTTCACTATATTAACAAACTACGAAGTAGAGCTCTGAATTCTCCTTTTCCCAGGAGAAAGAGGAGAGCATGGCAAGTTACTCCTTCATTGAAATGTGCAATAGTTGTCCAAATTAAAAATAGTCAAAAGATTTTAGAATTTTAGCCAGTGTGTTTCTAAAAATGTCTGGAAGAAAAGCAATGAGGACTTGCTACTTAGGAATGAAGAATAGCAAATGAATTTAGCTATGTCATCGGTTCTTATTCGGCTTTTAATTAATTTAAATTTAAGATTGTACAAAAAAAGTTTCCTAAACCAGTATAGGACATCTACATTCCTATATGATGAAACTTAAATTTATTTCTCTCTACTTTGGAGAAAAAAGAATAAAACATTAAATTTAATACTGAAACTATCAACCCAAATTTAATAATTTTCCAATAATTTATGGAGTCACCTATTTTAAGTATACATTCAGTGTTAGGTTTGATGATTCTCAGGATCATAAATAAGATGCTGATATTTTCATTCTTTGTCTATTTCTCTGCAAGACTCTACTTGTTACCCTTTTAAAATCCAAATCAGAATTACTGACCTTTTGCATAGGCAATCAAATATAAGAGCGAATTTTAACAGAAAGTCATCCACGTTACATAGAAATTTGTACCAACAAAATTTTTTTCACATTTACACACTTTAGCTGTCTGATGCTGTTGTAGATTTGGTTCAAAATACGCTTCTAAATAAATATTTTTTGTTATGAATGCAGAAAAATCTAAATACAGTTGAACATTAATTGGTAGCACTTAAAACACTTAAACTTCTTAGGATTCTCAAGAACTAATCCTGAAATTAAAGACTTGGTAAAAGAGACACGGACTCATAAACAACATTAAGTACAGACGGATTAATTAACGATAACTCTTATAAGTTCGGACTGTTTTATCTTTATTATCATTTAGATTTCAATTTCTCGGATTTACGAGAAAATACGTTTCATTTGAGTAAGAATTATATAGTCAGCCAACATAAAATCTATTTTTAACTTTTAAAAAATTTTCAGTTTGTTAGAAAAATACAATGTGGCATGCTGAGCTTTTTCTCTCCAGATAGTGGCACTCTCCTTAAAAAGGTTGGCCACCCATGACATAGACTATCAATATTTGTAAAAAAAAAAAACACATCAATATTAAATGTAAAAAGCACATAGTAATAAAGCACTTCTGAAAATGAGAAAAAAAAATATCTGTAAATTAAAAAAAAAGATGTTTCCCAAAAAACTTCTTTCTTCCTGATATTTTCTTTTTTGCATTACATTTTTTCTGCAAATTAAAGGGTATTTTTCCAATATTGCCTTACACACATGCTTCAAGGTCAAAGAGACTTGCAGTATAGCATAGAAAAAGCATTTGTTAGAACATGAAACTAAATTTGAAAACGGGTGAAAACAGCAGCCAGTTTTTTCAATGGGGAAGGTGGGGGTAGAGCAGAAAAGAGATAAGAACATAACAGTCAACATAAGAGCTTTGAACCTGTTTTTCCCCCCATTTCTATGCAAACCACCAACATAATTTTGTTTCAAGAACAAAAAAAAAAAAAAAAAAAAAAAGAAAAAGAAAAACCTGCCAAATATCCTTGGAACAGGTGCACCTGTTTTTTTGTTTCCTCTTGAAACTTTTAAACAGTTTCTTCTGAAAGGTTTTGTTTTGTGATTGAGCCACAGTTGAAATACTTTTTTTAATGTTTGAATGATAGATTTTTGCTTTTTTTTTTTTCAAAATTCCATTTATTTTCAGGTAAGAAAAAGAATATTCATACTTTTCAAAAATTTTATGAGTCAAAAATAGATTTTTCTAAAACTCATTTCAAGAAAGGTTTAAAAAGGTGACTAAAATTCCAAAAGGTGACAAAAAGTGACCAAAATTTCAAAAGGTGACTAAAGGTGAGAAAGGTGACTGAGTCCTCGCCCTGCTTACAGTATATAAAAATCAGATTACTTTACTTTTCAAGTGAGATTTCAAAATTGAGTATAAAAGTGTTATAGTTAGTTTTAAAATACTTTTTTTCCTCCTCAAGAGTGTTTAGTAAGATATTTCAGGTAAAAAATCAATAAATATGAAACTCATTCTTAAAATATTATGTTTCGAAACAAAATTACATCTAAAATCTTTAGACGAGCAATTCTTGTATATATATATTTCGGATCTCGAAAACGGCTCAAACGATTTTGACAAAATTTTGTATTTAGATAAAGTTTTGGATTTTGTAGTCCGATCTGTAAGTCGTCGGACTCGTAACCGGAGGGTCCCGAGCCGATCATATAGAGAAAGCCCAGCTGATCAAAGATCCACAGTCTTCATAAATGGTGGCTGGGGGACGTTAAAAATGTTCGTGGTCATAAAATCCTTCAAGTGAAACGATACCTCAGGGGGATGCTGGGCCAAGGGTCTGCTCGGCCCTTGGGTCTGATCAAAAATGAACAGAGCACTCTTCAAGGCCCCATCCCGGTTAAACCACGAGTTGTGGTATGTACGGGGGGAACCTTGGAGTGTCAAGTGAAGTGAAAGTCAAAACCAACTGGACTAAATGCGTACTGGAGAAGAGGGACTCTGCATATATTCTCATCAACCCCTCCCGCGCCTTCGGCGCCAAATGAAATGAAATTGGGTGTGATTTTACGGTGAGCATGGATTAACCCTTTGACGCAGAATTTCTATCAACGTATTTTTCATACTTTGTTCATTACTCTGCATTAATTTACGGTAAAATAAGGGGAAAAATATTATATTTAGCATTTTAATAATTTTCTGGTTATGTAATACAGCACAGAACAGTGGTGTCCCTTTCTGCGTAAAAGGTAAAATATTCATGGGAAATCGGTGTTTCGTTCAGTGGGACACCGGTATCCCATTTTTGCTTCAAAATGTTAAATAAGGTTGTGTTTTTTAAAACAAATTACGGCTGTTTTAAATGCGTAATTGCAACCAAAGGCTTAAAAATGCTTTTCAAGTTTATCTAAATAAGTACTTCGCACTTTAGAAAAAAACACGAGTTTACAAACCTCTTTTTTTTTAACCGAGTGGGCTCGGTCCCCAGGTACTTTCTATTTAATGGACTTTTTTATAGTAACCTCACACATGTTTAATGTATCAAAAATTATGTTTTTCATTTTGAACCTGGTAAAAATCAGGCATTCCTAAATTTGAATTTCTTTTTCTCACACAGTTTGACAACTCACAGCAAAATCTAGAAATATTTTGTTTTCTTTAATTTCTTGATCATAAACAACTTTTCAGGTAAACATATCTCTTGAGTTAGACTGAAGATGGGTTCCACACAAAAATGTGTGAATCGAAAACTATGATTCTGCTACACAAAACCAAGTAAAAGGGGGAAAAAACAAGAATGCACAATTCAGTCGCTTAGTTACACAAGCAAACGCAAGACATCTTACAAAACATGAAATTACACTTCAATCCTAAAATAATAAGTTCAGATTAAACTGTTCTAAAGGCAGGAGCGGATACAAGAGAGGGGCGATCGCCCCTCCCTTGAGGGGCTCTTCTCCAGCAGTTTTTCGACTTTGAAGTTCAAAAAAGGCAATTTTAAATGATCTTCGATGATACTATGAGGAGTGATTGGGTTTCGGGGCTCTGATCTGGAATTTTTTCGAAATTGAAGACCGAAACATTTGTAATAAACATGTGTTAACCAGGATATGTGGTAAAAAAAGGGGCAAGTAGAAAACAAAAACCAATCGCCCCTCCCTTGGGACATTTCTGGATCCGCCCTTGTTCAATGGCAAAGTAAAAAAATACTTCCACTCAAGTTTTGTTATTTTGCTTTTCTTCTTAGCCCTTGCTTTGGTGTTCCCGCATTTATCACTTTATTTTTTGTTTCTCATTTTTCTATTCTGTTTTACACAATGCACTCACCTTTAAAGCATTTTCCATTAGAAAAGCAGCAGAAGTATATCCTTGCACAAAAATGCTTTATTATCTAACTAGCCGGGTACCCGGCCCTGCGCGGGTTTCTGCCAGGTATGGTGTTTTAGTGACACTCGTTCATGAATTTTTCAACAATAAAGTGCATATATATACACAATGGCTACTTCTGTAAACAATGGTAATTTTTTCTGTCTGGACAAACTAAAAAACTGTATTACACACCGTAAATAAAAATGCAAGCTACAAATAATGTTTAGGTAAATCGGAAATGTTATAAGCTTGGTACAGGGTGCGGCGGAGAAACTTGCAGACTTGAAAAGTCAACTAACGGAAAAGTACTTCATGTATCAGTTTACTACTTTTTATAAGATATGGTACCCATTCTGAATTTTTATATTAGTTAGATTTAAAAACTACATCGGGAAGAATGGCGGCCCCTGTTAATGATACACTCATCTAACCTAGATTTGAAGTTTTGTTGCACTCTTTCGAGTATATCGAGTGGGATGTTGGTGATAGCAACCTGGATGTTGTTCTTCAGGCGTTGTAGGGTCCGGGGCTTGTCGTTGTAAACATCGATTTGAGATACCCCTATAAAAATAGTCACGGCGTGTTAAATCGGGGGAGCGGGCTGGCCACGGTACGTCACCTTTCAAGGAGACGTTATCACTCAACTGGTGAACCAGAGCAAGTTTGTAGAGATGAAACTGGAGTTCGTTGTGAAGAATTCGTCTCAGTGTCCAATCAAAAATACCCAAAGCAGCAGCGTGTTTACGCCCCGAAAGCCTAGGAGAGAGCAAAAACGACTCCCTCACTTTTTCGACGTTTTCTAGGGTTCTGGGAATCCGTTGACCTCCTGGGCCTCTTTTTGCCACACCTCCACTTTCCCTGAATATTTTCACCACAAAACAGTCGATTCCCATCCAGGAATGGGAACAACGGGCTGAATTTTGAACCGATTTCGGAAGGCACGTTGAGTGGCGACCACCGAAAGATTATTTGAAAAGTAAGATTCGGCGGCGAACGCTCGTTGCTCCTTCGTCCAACGCATGGCGACAACTAAACTATAAGGTAACAAAACTTCAGAACCTTCTCTTTAAAATGAGACTCTTCCCAATCCTTTCTGACCACTCCTTGCTAATTAGCATGCAATTAAAATCAGCAAGTTTCTCTGCCGCACACTGTAAATTAAAATAAATTACAATATTAATCGCACTGGAGTCAAGTATTTCCAAACATTACACGCAAAATAAGTCCCATCATTAGTTTATATCTTTGTGACTACATTGGTGAAAACATCTAACGTACCTAACTTAGAAATTTTTTTACTATAAACATTTTCTGTTCTCTAACTGTTGCCAAAATCAATTTCCTTTTTATTTACCACGTTAGCGATTATTGGCATAAATGAATATAAAAATCCTAAGAAAGCAATAAATTTCATACTTACTCCAGCGAAGCCTAGGTTCAAAATTTTCACCATGATTACTATTAATATTGTTGTTGCATGGCAACCAAATTTTTGCAACAATGCACTGAAAATTTAATTATTTAATGGGGGAAATTAAATGAAATTTACTATTTTCCATAATAACTTTTTTAAACTAAGCTTTTTAGAAATAAATTATAGCTTATCCTGCTCTCTGTTACTGTAGCTATCTAACGGTGCAAAAATGGTTAAAATCGGTCCAGTAGTTTGGAAGATTACCCCGGACATACGGTTTCAGAAGTAGTCTTTTATGTATATAAATTTAATTTGTAATAGAGGCATTGTAAAGAGAAACTCACTATCAAAGGAATGAGATTAATATTTTGTGTATACAGTGGGAGACTATTAATTAACGCACTTCGAGACTAGATATTTTGCTCTATATAGCTTTAGTCATTAAACACATTACTTCACATTTATAAAACAATATTCACATATTTGCACATAAGTACAACTTTTTGCAAGTAATGAGTAGTTTCAAGTATGCAATTTAATTATCATTTAAAAAGATGTGCTTAATTTTAAAAAGTAAGTGAAATATCCTGCACTTCGGCACATTTCAGAGTTTGTATAACAGCTGAATATTAAAGAGCAATCTGACACATTTTCTCCTTTAGCAGCTTTGAATTAGGGTGGATAGATAAAAGAGCTGTTTCAGTATTTTAATTGTCAGAGAATGTTGCAATGTTTACATTGCATAATATAGTGTTTTTTTTTTTTAACTAGTTCTCAAAAACTCATACACAGCTTTTGCTCTAATTTTAGTTCAATAGCAAGATTTTTTTACATTATTGAATGGTATGTTCTGGATGAGCTCTTAGCATAAACTAGAATTTTTTAATATAATGCTATGGAAAGTATCAAATTGCAGTGATCCTCACTAACCTGGCTGTTCACATGAGAGTACAGACCATTGCAGAAATACAATTTTTTACCCGACTACGGCAAAGCCTAAAGGAAGGGTTATGTTTTTACTCAACTTCTGACCATTAAAAAAAAATTTATTTCGCTTTGTAAATAATCACATAGCTCTCATCAGGTCTATTTAAACAATAAATAAATATTTCCTTGTTTTTAACAACACATTTGTATTGAAAGTAGGGATGCACCGTAACCAATTTGCCGATTACCGATCAATCAGTAGTTGATAGGATGATTGTTTTCAATTTTACCATCACTGTTTTTTCTCTCTTACATAATTCAAAGTTGGAAATAATAAGTAATTTATTTCCGAGAGAAGATTTTTTCCATTTTCCTAGTTTTCACAAAATAATTTCAATATTCTATCAAATATCTTAGAACCAATTTCCACATTATTGTCAATAATAGTATTGACACAGATTTATTTTAACCCTCGTGGGTCCCTCCCATTTCGGTTTCACTCAAGACCCTTGGGGTCATAAACGACCCCAATGCTTCCTTTAATTAATTTATTATTATTAATGAATGTTGCATGCATTATTTAAGTTCACACACTTTTTAATGCTAAAAAAATTTAAAAAAAAAGGACACAATCAAAGTAAAATTTAGTTTATGCATTAAAAGTTAAATTTTAGAGCAAAACTTACAATAACTGTAGATTTATTTACAACTGTTACAGACCTGAAAAAACATGATTTTTTGCAAGTGAATATCAAACACTTATGACATTTTTCAATGCATTTTCTGTCCAGTTCTCTTAGACAAAGTTGCAACGTCCTCTTTTTTTGGCATTCTGGGGAAGTGACACCAAGGGTCTTGTGTGTAAAAAATGCAATTCGGGAAAAATAAAACACAATAATAGCATTATTTTGAATAGAAAACTAGAAGAATAAAAGCCACAAAATGCCATTAAAAACAAATGGTTGATTAACAAGATATATTAAACAGAAATTGCATTGGGGTCACATATGACCCCAAGGAACCCACGAGGGTTAATTGCACATAAAAATTCAAAAAAAGGGGGAGGAGGAGTCTGTGGTGAGCACTCCAATTTAGAAGTACTTTTAATTCATACTTTTTAATAATTAGTAGCTTTAATTTAATACTTTCTTTGATAATTAGAGGTTAACTAAAAGCACTGTGCTAAGAGAAAACTATCGCCACATGAAAAATATTGCAACATTGTCTATACATATTTATTCAAAGTAGGATAATTAATTTTAAAAAAAAACTTTATATCAACTGTTAGGATTATTATTACTGTTAATAAAATTATTCATCACAGTTTCTCAGTAAAGGTATACTTTGAAGAATAATATTTGAAAAATAATTTTTTCGCCGATTATTAATAATCGGCAAAGTGGCCGATCAATCGGTGCATCCCTAATTGAAAGCATTTATGTCTGTTACTGAAACAATTTTGGATTTCGTTTTATTTGCTTTTTTCCTTTCAAATGCTGAATAATAGTCCTTTCGGCTACATTCATTAACTAATAAGGATTATTAGTTTAAATATATTCACAAATAGTAAAAATTGCAAATGTGAAATGCACAACTGTTAAACTGATAGAGCCATGTAAGGACAAGTTATATTTCTTTTCCGTGTTGGTATATTTTTGTATCAACCGGCATTAATGGGTTAACTCAAAATTCAGCCATGCCATCTTTAAAGAAATAGACACTCATTATGTAATAGTTTCGTTTTTTAATATGTAATGAAAAAATTCAGAATTGTACTTAGTATTGAGAGTACACAAAGGTTTTTAGAACCCCAATATTTTATATATGTTAGCTCAGATTTATAAAAAGGTTATGTTCAATATAGCCATGATTGCTTTCTCTCTTGAATCATGCTTTGTTTTTTTTTCTTTCTTTCTTTCTTTTATGTTCTCTAATTCTATTTGAGCAAAAATGCTTAAATGCCTTACTCCATTTTTGCAATTCAGTTAGTATTTTCGCATTTTGCAAAAATGCGACCGCAGTGGAAACCATGGAGGAGTAGCCCCCATGCACAAGCCACCTATGTATACATCAATATATCGCTCATCCAGAATGAAAGAGACACTTTTCAAAAAAGCTGTTTTGAGAAAATCGGTTTGAAAACAAACTTTTTTAAATCCTTTTTTGCCTTGGCTCTAATAACTATTACAATTAGCCAAACTTTCATTGCTTGGTTGATTAAAGGTTCTACTAGGTGACTATGGTGTGCGTTTACCGGCCAATTTGAAATAAGTCGTTAATTAATGAGAAGTGCCCCTTTCATTCTACATTTTCGTAGAGAATGAAAGGGGCACATCTCAAAATAGCTATTCTTACGGGCATCGGTTTATACTAGTTTTAAAATGTTTCGAAGTTCTTGTAGTGACTTTAAGCCACATTTATATGAATGTCTAAATCGTCTGCAGATTTTGTTTTGTTGTTTTGATTTTTCAATATTGACATTGCTTGCAGTTTAAAATTTGTACTTAAATAAGTATAGCAATTCTAAATGTGTGACAAAGTTATTTTCAAGTTTGTAGCTAGTAATATTTAACAAAAAGGGTTCTGCGTAGGAGAGTAATAAAATAGTCCTAAGAGCATTTAATAAATAAATGAGATAATCTTTACTGTTTTCTATTTAATAGCAATTTTTCGAAACATAAAAGCGTAGAAACTGATAAATGAAACTAATAAAAATAATAAGACTCACTTCTTTTCCAACTGTAAAATTTAAAATGGTTCATTATGTACTGAAGTTATAGTACTCAGTTTTACCATAAATATTGCTAAAATTAATTGAATTTTGTACATTCTTTTTGAATTAGCTGTAATAATAGAATGTATTGTATGAAGTATGGGAAATTTTAGTATATTAAAAAATTGCAAGTTTTCTCGAAGAAAAAAAATGTTCTTAAGATTTTTAGTTACATTTATTTTATTTGAAGCGTGAAAGACTATGCCAACTGATACTTCATATCGCTGTTTCATTTCACAATGACATTAAATAAAATTTTAATTCCTAACTAGCTGTGTGGCCCGGCGTTGCACGGGCTTTAATGTAGTGAAGGCAGTGTGAGAAAACTACTCGCCGCCAAGGCGGCTCGCCTTTAAAACAGCGAGGAAAGTTTCGACAAACTACTCCAAGCTAAAGCGGCTCGCTAAAAAGCTTTCCTGCATCAAAGAATCAATCGAACTATTTGCACATGCTTCCTCAGAAATAAAGACGATGTCTAGTGGTGCATACTTAGCATTCTTCTTAAATAAAAAATAAAATTCCTTACCAAAAACAATTATTTCCAAAACGCTTTCTTCCTGTTAAATTAATTGCAAAATTCAAAACGAAAAAGTTGTTTTAATATTTGGATCATAGCCAAAAAAAAGTCCCTGCTAAAAACGGCAGTTGCAATTTTATTTAAAAACTCATTTTCAAAATGGTACCAAGAGAAAAAATATGTCATTAATTAGAATGAAAACAATTGTTAGAACTTTGTTAACACATATTCAAAATGACAACGGAAAGAAATAACACTCTTTAATTTTAAAAAGTTCAATAATTTAATTAACATTTTAATTTAAAATGGCAACGGTAAGAAATAAAAGTCTTGGAATTATAAATAGTTCAACAATTTAATTAACGTTTTAATTCAAAATGGCAACGGTAAGAAATAAAAGTCTTGGAATTTTAAATAGTTTAATAATTTAATTAATGTTTTAATTCAAAATGATTTGACGCTAGGTTACATAATACTATTCTTCTTATTCTGAAAAAAGGAACCCTTCATAAATTACTTGTGCACAAACAATTTATACTTAATAACAAACAATCAAAACGAGTGTCATTTTTAAAAAATCAAAATTACGGTTATAATCTGCACCAATTCCGGTCAGGGAACTCTAATTATCAAAAATGTGCCCCTTTCAAACTCAATTCTCCCTTCACAATCGGCAGATTCGACAGAATGATAAGGGTATAGGTTGCTTTTTAGCTGCGACTGTTAACACTAGAAAAAAAAGGGTCAGTTTCTCATGTAAGGTGTACTAAGATATGCTTTTAAAAGATATTTCCAAAAAATGCAATTTTTAAGATGTGCCCCTTTTATTCTGAATGTGCAATATATCTAGCTCATTAGCAGCTTCAGGATGGGGAAAGAGAACATTCTCTAACGCATCAAATTCCTCTAGGTCATTCACAATGCAAAAGATGATTTCTTTACCTATAAATTGACTGGCTTTGGCATCACACAACAACTACTCAGTGAGCTTGGTTATGTGTTCACAGTTCAAACTCTTTTCTTCCTAATAAAAAGAGGAGACATTTTCTTGTCCTATTGCTTTTTAATCAAAGAATTCAAGATTTAGCAGAACCAATTATTTATTTATAACTTAACCCAAAATTATTTTATATTTCATATCATTAGAATTTTGATAATTTGAAATTTTTGCCATCTTAACAGGTAGCAATGAGTTTGGATTCGTAGTGTTATACCATAGTTATTAAATTGAACAAGTGATAAAAATTTTAAAATATGTTATCTTGATTCAATTGGAACAAACTAAATTTTTGATTGCAAAAATATAGATAGTTAGGTAGTATAGTTTTTTTTTTCACTTTGATTTTTTTTCGTACTGAAAAATAGTTGTTGAAAAAAAAAAACTGTTCTATCAAACTCCGTTTAAATGAAATTTAAAAGGGAGAGAACCCACGGATAACTTTCCCATGTAGTCTTTTCATATATACAGACATTCGTTTATATTGCATTTGGAACTTCTTGTTTTTTAACTTTTGGAAATAATTGTATTTTTAAACAATACCTTAATGTTAAAATAACAAACATAAAATTCACCAAAAATTGACTATACTTCGCAGCAGTTTAACTTGGCAGTGACGTCACTACGGGCGGAGCCAACAGCGTGACGTTAGCCTATGAAAAACGAGCTAGATAAAACGTCACAGCATACTTGGCGAATTAGAGGAGACCGCTGACTGCTTGTGAGCTCTTATTGGCTCCGCCCGTAGTGACGTCACTGACAAGTTAAACTGCTGCGAAGTATAGCCATCCACTACCCCAAATTTAGAAAAAGCTCTCCCACCAAAGTTCCCAAAATAGATAGTTAAAAATGAAATAAACTTACCTTTTGTAACTTCTAAAGCAGAATTGTTTTTCGTGAAATTTAAATAAACTTTTTTTACAAGCTCCATGTTGTTTAACAATGTATTGAATGCCATGAAATAAGGAAATGACACTTGATGCCCAGCAGTTCCACCAGCAGCCTAATTAAAGTTAACATTATTAGATGACTTGCAAATAACAATTAGCACGTTACAAGAAGGTAGTGACTAGGGATGTACCGATTAATCGGTCACTTGGCCAATTATTAATAATTGGCAAAATTGGGCTGATTAATCGGCTGAAAAAATATTTTTCAAATATTATTCTTTAAAGCGTACCTTCACTAAGAAACTATGATGAATGATTTTATTGACAGTAATAATAATCCTCACAGTTGATATAAAGTTTTAAATAAGTTAATTCTCCTACTTTGAATAAATACAAAGACAATGTTGCAACATTTTTTATGTGGCGACAGTTTTCTCCTTAGCACACTGCTTTTAGATAACCTCTAATTTTGACAGAGAATAAAAGTCTTGAATTAAATTGCTACTGATTATTGAAATTTTAAATTAAAAGTACTCCTAAATTGGAGTGCTCATCACAGACCCTTTTTTTCATGTTTATGACCAATTAACATAATTAACAATGTGTTAATGCAGTGTTATTGACAATAATATGGAAATTGGTTCTAAGAAATTTGATAAAATATTGAAAAATTTTTTTGAAAATTAGGAAAATGAAAAAAAAAAAATTTGCTCAGGAATAAATGACTTACTATTTCTAAACTCGGAATTGTATAAGAGAGAAAAAGCAGTGATTGTCAAATTGGTAGTAGTAAAAACAATCATCCTTATCAATTATCGGCCGATTATCAACAACTGATTAATCGGTAATCGGCCAATTTGCTTATTGGTGCATCCCTAGTAGTGACAGCAAAATATTTATACTTACAGCAACTAAATTACGCTTCACATCTTCACTCAACAAATGGCTCTTTACAGACATCATAATATTACTGAAGTCCATGGCAGATATGAAGCCTTTTTTCTGCTTGTCATAAGTTTTGAATGCTTGAATAGCATGCTCTTCATGAAAGTCCTATGGGGAATGCAACTCTTTATAAATTTGTTTTAAAAATATCATAAAACACAGATTTTTATTAAAAACTAGTTTATTGTTACTCATAATCTATGTTGGAAAATACTCATATTAAAATGTTACTTTATCAATTTGTATGCTTAAAAACTTACCCCTATTACCCTATCTAATTTAAATTGAAAGAAAATGGCCATATTGAGACAAAAAATTCGATTTCTGATTTTTAATTTCAAAACCCTGCCTATGTGAATTCTAGTGCATCAAAGAACCTATGTGCAAAGTTTGATGAAAATCCGACGAAAACTGTGGATTTGTATAGGGAACAAACATACAAACATAAATACATACATCCATTTTTATATGCATAGATCAATACATAATACACTAACATATAATCACAAACATAACTAAAGTCTGACTATCAGAAAAGCCTATTTCACTTTCTATAAATAATGTGTGTGTATATATATATATATATATATATATATATACACACACACACACACACACACACACACACACACACACTGAATATCAGCACTTGTTACTGTTAAACTATCATGACCATCTTGCTTTTTATATATATATAAATGCAAATGATATTTTTAAAAAAAGGTCCTTTTTATATCATTTGCTTCAATTTTCAATTTTGTGCCTATCATCCTTTGCTCTCTTTTAAATGTTACATACAGTAACACTTATGGGAAAAATAATTCCACATAACACACAACACATAACTCAGGTTGAAGTATTTCAGAATAAGAGTAAAGAGTATGATAAACTAAATTTATAAAAACAAAGTGCTTCTTGAAGCCTATTTGGTTGAAAATATTTAAATTTGCCAGGGAAGGGCAAGTGATTGTGGCTTTTTTTCTCAATCTTATGGATCTCTTTCTTTTGGGACATGTTTTTCTGGCTATTATATCTTTTAGGTGCACAATAAATATACATTTAGTAAAAAGGAAAGCCTTATAAGTTTCAATAAAACCAGATTTTTTCAATATACAGTCAAACCTGTTTATCTTGAAAACCTCTCTATGTTGAAATTTTTTAATTTCCCTGCTTTTACAGCATAAATTTATAATGTTTTTTCTCATGTTTATCTCAAATGATTTTTCCCAGAAACCTTTCTATCTCGAATTTTCACGACTCGCATTTTTGAATTTCAGCTCCAGCCCCCTTTATCGATGGTACAACATGGAGACAAAAACCATCTTCTGCACAGTCATTCAAAGACTACGTTCGTACTTAAAGGTATGCATTCACTTGCTATCGATAGAGTCATCACAATTAGTAAAACGTGGACTCGCAACATGTCGTACAATAAAATATTCAGCAATATCAATGCAAAGCAATCTATTAAGTATTTGACTTTGTTCCAATTGATTATTATTGTAAATTTTATCACAACCTCTGTACCTCGAATTTTTCTTCTATCCCATGAAATTCAAGATAGACAGGTTTGACTGTATATATATTCATCATGAAAACAAAAACTCTGATAGTCGAAATTCTCTCTATATAGACAAAATAAAAATAACTCCCTTGAACACATAATCAATCTCTTTTTACCAAAAATTCACTCTTTAAGTGCTATGTCTCCCGTTTCAGAAACCCCTTAATACATTTTTATCTCTCTCCAAGTACCAGGGGTGATTGTGAGTTCATGAAAAAATACCTGAAAGTTTTAAAGAGAAAATGTGTGTGTGGAGGGGGCAGGGGGGGGGGCGTTTTTTCAAATACCAAAAAATCTATACTGATATCGGATGCAAATCGATTGCATTTCTTAAAATGAAGGTATCAAAATAAAAAAGGATGCAAATAAAATAATTTATTCAAGTTTTAAAAAAAATAGGCTGACATCTTAACATTTCTATTCGATGAATATAACTAGTAATTATCGGTAAAATCACCGAAAAATCGAAAAAGCAAATAAAATACCGAAAATGAGAATATAAAAGCATAATTAAAAATATTTTATTTCCGGTGTTTTCGAACATGAAAATACCAGAATTGATCATGAAAATACCGGAATTCCGGTAAAATACCGGAACACAATCACCCCTGAAGTACTCAAAGTAGATATTCTTGAAATCAGCTTGAATTGAATAACTTAGTTTTTAACCCATTTATACCTAGTAGCCTAAAAACGGGGCGCTTGTTAGTTACTGCAATACGAAAACCTATAATGGGTATATCCTTTTACTAAAGCTGTTTTTCACAAGTTAAATAGTCCTTCTTCTTGAGAAAACTATAGATCCACTAGTTGGACACCAGTTTATTTATTGACAGCTATTTTCAGACAAATCAGTCAAGCAATGATCCAGCATTGGTAGCTACAGCAAGTAATTTTTTTGCGAGCTGATTTTTCATAAAATTAAACTATTTAAAAATGATTTGCTTAAAATGGATCATAGATGCCTTCTGTAATGTACTTTGCAAAAGTAAAGTCAAAATTGAAAAAAACTGTTAAAAAAAACTTGGGCATAAATGGGTTAACTTCATTAGTATTTTTTTCCAAAATTTTTTTCGGTAAATTCACTAATTAAGCTATCTAAAAGTGTAATTTTTGTAAGGGCCGCTCAAAGGGCTAAATAATCAAACTTAAATTCCCACTTTGCATACAAAGCTAAGAAAATTTATTGAACAATTTTGTCTAAAGGAGAAAAACAAGAAAAAATGACTTGCATGAAGTAGTTGTGTAAATTCACCATAGTTGATTTCTCGCAGTTTATCACCACCAAAATGCAGTCGTAGGAATTCACTGCTGAAATTGAAGGGTAACTTGTAATGAAGTGTAGTGTGCTTAATGATTTCTTCAAATTCATCTGGAGAAGATAAAAAAAGTTATTAAGTAGGTTACATACATAAGGCAGATAAACCAAAAAAGTTAACAGTAAAATAGTGCTCAAAACTTCCCTGAATCAAAAAGAGAACAAAACATTTACAAAGAACAGAACCAACGTAGTGAAATTAAATTAATTTGAAATTACTGTAATTAAATGTAATTTCGACATTTTTTAGCATCATATTTTTTTTTTTTTTTTTTTGAATATACAGCCTTGTGTTGAAGTTAGTTAATTTTAACACATGCTGAAAAATTTCAACTTGGAAAGTCTATTTTGTGTGGTGGAATTAAGCACTGAAAACATTAATCAAAATATAATTACCAATACTAAGAAATGCTTTAAAATGAACTTTCTTCTTAGTTAGCATCTGAATCCTGACAAATAAAAGGTAAGTGTGACATGTCCTTCAAAAGTGCATATAATGCACTGCCCAATATAAAGCATGTGTTTCATTACTTTTAAAAAGCATATTCAAGTAAGGATAAAATATAAAAAAAAACTTTTTAAATTTAAAGACTATTTCTGTCTGCTCATTCGCACCAAAAAGTATGAAATAAACGGTGAAAATGCGCTTTGGGTCCCTGTTTGGCGCATTTTCAAAAAGTCGCCAACTGGAGCATTTTTCCTTTTGACCCTTCCCCCGACTTTTTGAAAATGCACCAAGCAGGGACCCAAAGCGCATTTTCACCGTTTATTTCTTACTTTTTGGTGCGATTGAGCAGACAGAAATAGTCTTTAAATTTAAAAAGTTTTTTTTATATTTTATTTCAAAGTTTTTTCGTTTTAAAATTTATTTAGAATTGCGTGAAGACAAACGCTGTTAAGCATAATTCACCAAGAAAATAACAAACGCCGTTAAAAATGCTATTCACTAACACTTTATTTTTTATTCATGAGAATATTTCGTTTCCAATTTTGTTAATTTATCAACTTACTTTGAATCAAACGCCATCAAGCGTAATGTTCAATTTGAAGAACTACCAATGCATTTTCTACAGCCTTTTTTAATAAGTCACCTAAGCAAATTTTTGAACTGGCCTAATATGTTGATTGTTAGCTAATCTCATTCGTTTCATTTCTTCTTCTGCTTTAATATTGCAAGGTTTATCTCCAACAATTTCAATCGGATTTAAAGCTTCCTGTCGTACTCCTGCTAATGATTGTACTCGACTCAACTCCACTATAATGCGGAAGTGCGTTAAAGTTCACGCGTGGATTTAACTCTGCAACCGGAAGCAAAACGTGAAAACCATGACAGAAGCAAGTACAGAAAAAGTCTTTAATAATTGTAATACCCAAAAGCAGAACTTATCAGGAGTCTGTGATGCATATTTAAAAATTCAAAAAGGCTGCAAGATAAATTATAACCAACATTAAAGCAAGCGCTAACTATAAATGAGCCACAATATTTTCTTTTAATTTATAAATTACAAGAACATGATATCTGTGGACTTAATCTCAGAAAATACGGCACAATACTTAACTAAATGACAAAAGATAGCCCAGAGTTACATTTTTAGGACTAATATTTCGAAAAATTCACTTCAAATCAGTGTTAGAGATAAGAATTTAAATCTAGGCGAAATGATGACACTTAGTATAAGTTTTTAGACGTCAAAAGGAACAGCCTATAGGTGCTACTTTTAATGAATTAAATATCTATGAGTTAAAAAATGCAAATTTTCCATATTGTCGATGCTGATAGCATGTTTCTGTAAAATATTCAAAAGAAAATAGTTTTTTTAAACAAAATTGATTGCATTTTAGAATTATTTTTACAAATTCATCATTTGGGTCACACACGAGTCTCGGTTACGATGAGTCAGGCAAAAAAAAAAAAAAAGAGATTCAACACGATTCAAAACTTAAGGCATCGAACTAGGCGCCAAGAGTAGGGAAACTAGACATCAGAGCAAAATTTTTGGTCATGAAATATGCCGAATAATTGCTTATTTTTAACAAGAAATAGTAGTGTTAGTAAAACACACAAGTTTTAAATCAAGAACAATTTGCATGATAAGCAATAACATTAAAAAATCAAAGTCAAAGTTCCTAGCTTTCAATGATAATTGGTTGCACTCCACAAAATTTTAAACTTTTAGAACATGTAATATTCAAAAACTTAGTAAAAATTTAATAACCCACCTTTCTTTTAAAAAATCAATATATATCTATCTATCTTGCCAGCTGTCTACAATCTATGAGTATATTGCATTCCATTTGCATTTTTTAAAGTTATCAGAAAAGAAGAACAAAAATAGTTTCTAAAAATTACCAAATGTAATTGTTCCTGAACCATTGGTGTCAAAAAGTTGAAAAGCTGTGATATACAAAGCATCTGGACGACACAGTACGGCTTCAAAAGCTTGAAACTCCAAAAATGATATGAGCCTAAAACAAAATACAGTTGAATATATTTTGAATCGTCATCAATTAATTTTAAATTTTAGGAAAAAAAAACAATCATTTTGAAAAAAACTTCTGTCAGTCATTTAATTAGGAATTTTTAGTAATAAATATCTGCACTTCAAATGTATTTAATTTTGAAATATTTAAATGTGAACACAACAAGGACTAAAGCACTTTCTGACACCTCAATGCAAAAGTTACTGCATAAAATTGCATACAATATTTAAGTTCCATTACCTTGTTTGTATAATTATGACTAAGCAAATGTATTTTATGTGCACATAAAATGCCACATCTGTATTTTATAAAATATCAGAATGGCTGAAAAAGTACATAACTTATATTAATATTTCTTACATTGTACCAGAAGGCTGT
>JAXGGA010005265.1:0-79750 GCA_038373865.1 Uloborus plumipes | reverse complement strand
ATGGAGTAGTTGAGACTAAAAATGTGAGGAAAAACGACAAACAAAAACCCCTTAAGAATTTTACACTCGATCAAAATAAAAATGGCTTGTGCTTTCACAAATCGCTGACATTGACATTAATCAACAAGCAATAAGACCGAGAGAGGAGAGGGAGGGGATAACAAGTATTAAATCTGAAAAATTGCTGAAATGCTGCATATTTAGCAAAGTTATTTTAAGGGTAAAACTTGCAATAGCAGTTAGAAACACTGCCTTTGATCCTAGTGACCTAACTTGATATCCAATATAGAAAGAAATAGGTCACTCTTGTACAAAAAAGGTATAAAGGCAAGGGAAAAAAATAGTCATGTAAAACGCACTCATTAAAATTATGAAAACACAACTGAAGCACAAAATAGCAAACAACGAAATAAATTAAAATTATATCAATAAAAAAAGGAAAAAGAGAAACAAAATTACATAGTTAAAACAAATATCTTTGCTCAATCAGGAATAAGTTATATTACAATGACAAAAGTTGAAAAGATCCAAAAGTAAGTTTTGAAAAAAAGAAGAAAATATATGTATTGAAAACAATCTTAAGTAAACGCCTAAGTATGTTCTTAAGTTTGTCATAGCTTTCACGTTCCTAACAATGTACTTAAGTACTACACAAACTATGCAATTTAAAATAGTTTTTAAACATGAATAAATGATCTAATTTTCTTTATTATGCATTATGAGAGTTTTTTAGTTATTAGCCTGCGTTTAGCATTTAATCTCTCTTTAATGTGATTATAACAGACAAATGTTTGAAAAAAGCGCTTAAAAATTGAAATTTTTTATTTGGGAAAATAAAAAATTAATTTTGTGCTAAAATCCATATTTATACAAAAAAATTTACTTTTCACTGCATTACATAAGACAAAGAGATCGTCTTTTATCTTTCTCCACTCTATCTTTCTCTCTTACAATGAGCCAGATTTTGTGAAAAAAGTATATTCAACTTCAAATTATTTTTTAATATAATAAGCAGTAACATATAATTATAAAATTTATGCCAAAAAATGTCCATATCAGGCAGCCAGAAGCAAAGGAATGTAAATGGCAAAATTAAAAATTTTGAGACGACTAAGGCAAATGGTAGCAGAACCTCTGATCTGTTTTGTGACAAGAGATGGTACTAGTAGCCCTGGTAAAAGAGTAAATAATGATGTATAGCATGTCTTAGAAAACTTTTTCCAATGAAAGCCTACCTAAGTTTTAATCTTTAACCAAGTTTACTCAAATCTTGAATTTTTCCATCTACATACCTCTGCTTCTCATTGCATTATACAAAATAGCATGCTTTATGATTCCACACTTCTCCGAATTATTATTTTAGTAATGCAACAAGAATGGAGAAGGTCAGGATAAAATCTGGCTCGACCGGGGGGAGGGGGGGGGACTTTGATTATGGGCCTATATTCTCCCTCGCCCCGCCCCCCCCCCCTTCAAACATGCTGGTATAATACTATAATAAAATAGATGAAGAAAAAAACAAAATCATACTCTGATTATGATTTTCGTTTTTACTTTGGAAAACTTTAGGTTTTAAATTTTAAGTGTCCATCAAGTTGGGGGGGGGGACGTGCCCCCCGACGCTACGCTTATGGTCTGGGGGATTCACAATTGGAAAATTTTCGAAATCGTAGTTTTGAAAACGCAGTTTTAGAGTTTTCGGCTATATTAGAGTAAGAAAGGTATGATAGGCTTCGAGACATTTTTTGAAGTATTATAAACGTAATTATTTTTCAATTTTATAGTAAGGAATGAGACTCAGTTACTGTTTCCAATTGATTAAAAAAATCCATATCTATTCCAGCTTTATATTATAATTGAGGTTTAAAAAACGCAAAGTAGGCAATTTTTGATGATATTTGAAGGGGAGTTCGGGGAATCGTCTTTCATTTAAAGAAATACAGTGAACTCTCACTTATGCGCCGGCCCAAGGGACCCACAGAAAAGGCGCATAAGTGAGAGAGACTTGTAAGTGAATAAGCGTATTTAACGGACTAAAACAAAACATAGGTTCTAATGAGAGAATGAATAAGAATGTTTCTACAGACAAGGGATACATTTACTACGGTTTGGCAATTACTGGAACGTAACTATAATGATAAAGAGAGAAAAAAAAACATTGCATACCTAATTACAAACTGCTCCTTTTAAAACGATCCATAACAGGTAATTGTTCCACTCCGAGCTCTAGTTCATGCGGAAAAAATGCCTTCCGTGAGCAATAAAGGCGAAAGATTAAATAGAAAAGTGAAGAAAAATGCTTATTTTTTAAAGAAAATAGATTATATTTTTTACATTTTACTGAAAATTCGGCGCATAAGTGAAATATTTCTCTTTAGAGCGACGCATAAATGAATGATACTATCATTATTTTTCTATGGAATGTGCTGGGACCATTTAAAATCGTCGTATAAGTGAAAAAGGCGCATAAATGAGGCGGCGTATAAGTGAGAGTTCACTAGCAGTAAAAAAACAAACTTTTATATCATACCCTTTGATATTAGGAGGAATGAGGTACTTTCACGTGACGTCACAGCCGTTTGTTGTCCATACGACTCCCGACCTTTCTACCATACGACTCTCTCTGCTGACTTGATGCCATGCTTGATGCTTATGTTTAGGAATCCATTGCTGGCCACCCAGTTGCTGTTATCTCACCGTTGCAAAATTGGATAAACAAACAATTTAGTCTCACTGCTATTTGAAAGATTTTAGTTTGTTCTAAATGTATACTTGTTCTGAAAACTTGAGCAAATTCTTTTTCATGCAAACGAATATACTGTAGAACAAATGAAAGTTTTTCAGTGGTTTAAAGAAAAGTTTGTTTCGAACGTACGATTTCAACAGGTAAGTGAACAACTTATGGAAATAATAAGAAGTTCTTATCCCTCAGATTTTGCGGTAGACTATTTTTTGTTGTTCATATTTTTATGCGTTTTAAACATTCGTAGAGAGCTTTGAAAGTTTTGTTTATTACGTAGAGAGTCTGCACTTTTTTGTAGTGAATTTTATCGAATCAAGTATATCACAAGGAGTGTGTTGATATTTTTGTTACTACAGGAGAATCATATTAAGTGTTCAACTGAGCAAACAGACTTATGAAATAAAAATTTACTACAGCAATCACTCTAGCTGATTTTACGTTTCTAATCAATATGCTTTAAATAAGACTTTATTAAGCTGCATAATTAAATTAGACGTGAGATTTCTTATTTACTCAATTACAGTGGATTTTATGGGTTGATAATTATATTGACATCATTCAACGAATAAAGAGTTTCAAATTTTTAATTTAATGATAAAATGGATTTGACTAACAACTAAGTTATCTGCTTTCGTTGTCTATGTCAAAATCACTCATCTTTTTATGTGTATATAACAAGGTGAATAAAATGAATGTTTGAATAAGATAGCGGCCTATTCAAAGATGGGGGAATTTTGTGATAGGTTGACTAAAAGGCAGAAATGTTTCATTTTCGATATTTTAAAGCGATTTAAAATATTCCCTTACCCCAGAAGTTGCACAAATTCCAAATTTTTTTGAATATATTCAGGGTTGATAGGTTTCTACTGAGACAGTAAAAACCAGTTAAACCAACACGAGAAACCCCTTTCTGCCCCTTTTATTGCTGAAATTCAGAAAATAGCTTTAAAAAAAATTACTAACATACAACAAAGAATACGTAGGAAAAAATGATTAAGTGTTAACCAGAGTATGATTTATTTACAATATTATCCCCATTGAAAATCGCATGTTACATTATTTACACTCTGCAATAATCTATAACAATATACAAGTTTGGATGATCTTTCAAAACCTAAACATTTTCTCAATTTATTGTGTACCTATGAGAAATTTGCGAAGATTCTCTCCAGCGCAGAAGATCTAGTTGGCATTGCTATCAAGGAACAGGCAAGAAACTATTTGAAAGTAGTTTCATTCAGTTTCGTCAAGAGTTACATGACAAGTTTTTGAATTTCAAAGTTTAATAAAATGAAAAACGAGGATAAAGTATATTTCATTTGGGTATTTGATATTCTATTCAGTGTATTTAATGCAAACAAGATGTATATACAAACAACAAATGGGAAAAGTTTGTTAGTTACAAGATAACAAGATTAAAATTGTAACGCGAAGCAATTTCACTGCTGATAAATATTACTTGGCTTCAAAAATTTCAGTCTTATAATTCAACTTTTACATTTAATTATGAAATATTAATTATTATAAAAACTTTTTGAAATGATAAAATGAAGTAAAATTTTTAGGTTGTTTCACCAAATGTCATTTTGTAATTACAGTTGAACCCAAATTTTACGTTTTTAGTCGGACCACAGTGGGAAAAAATGTACCAAGCGGTAAAACCTAAAATCGGGGGCGGACTGCGCTTTGTTGAAAATTGTCACTTATTCAATGAGTTAGGCGGGGGTGTAATTCAAAGTAAATGTTTTCTGGACCTAAGTCCATTTGCATGATTTGTACTGATAAATTTTTTTGACAATTGTTGCTAAAAAAATAAGTGTTATGTTATTGTTAAAATAGTTTAATTTACTGAAGAAATTTTGTGTTTTTTAGATTTTTGCTGGAATTTTAGATGGAAGAACATTCCTATATGAAGAAATATCCTAATTCGTACACCTTTATTGCCTGTAAAAGTCAAAACTTGCTTTCATTGATTCTTATCATTCTATATTCCCTTACTTTTACTTAACCGCTGAGAATTGTAAATGGTTCCTCTTGTGAACAGCTTTTATCCTATCAATACCTAACATTGTCTATAATAATATTCTTTAATCTTTTCTTGTATGGAAATATACCTCCTGGGGAACCCGCCTTGCTTCTGCAAAAAGGGGTAATGCGCTTTTTGCATCATACCTCCAAAGTGGCATCCATACTTGAGCACTGTTCGTTGTTCGACCTGAGCCACAGCATTCTGACTCATAGCCCGGGAGCTAACTGTTGGAAAACTGCAAATCGTGATAAGAAGATGCCACTTGGTGGGAATGTTGTTTAGGGCTATACATTAAGATTAAGACCCAGAGGCACTTTCAAAAACCGTTTTAATCCAAGATGGCGGCGTTTTTCAAAATGGCGGCCTAAGCTACTGCTTTTGCAATTTAACTCACACAAAAGAGGTTTTTATATCAAATTATATGTTTTTCAGGCCAAGGATTTCCTTTAGTATGTTGAAAAAATGCTAAATGTTCATTTTGATGTTTATTTTTTTATTTATTTTTAAGAATTATATATTGTTTACGAGAAGACTACATGTAGTATCCAAAATCTTTTAGAAAGGTAGCCAAATTGCGACCGAAGAAAATAAACTGGGAAACCTGGTGCGGTGGTAATCTAACCATGCTCAAATTAGTCTCCTAAGAACTCCACACACATCTCCCAGCGGTGCTGCTATTGTTAGAAGCATTCCGAGAATTCCCGTTTAGTCTGTGGGGTTAGCGACAAAAACAGCCAAAATATTTCACTTCCGGATACCAGTGCGAAATTTGGTACAGAGCTTATGTACATATATAAGATCAAAAAACCGCCGGGAGACACTTAATCAAGGGTCATGAACTCCAGTAATGACGTCATCAAGATGGCCGCTTTTACAGGTTAATACGTTCGTTTAATTGCTTAAAACTCCATCATAGATTGAAATATTGCAAAACTCAAATGTATCATTTGAAAGCTCTTTGAAAGAGCTACTTGGAAATATTTAATTTTTCTTTCTGAGGTCAAGGTCCCACTTGTAATGACGTCATCAAAATGGCTGCTTTTACAGGTAAATGCGCTCAAGTAACTGTTTAAAACTCCATCATAGATTTAAATATTGCAAAATTTAAATATATCATCTGAAAGCACTTTAAAAGATCTATTTAGAAAGATTTAATTTTTCTTTTTGAGGTCAAGGGCCCACCTGTGATGACGTCATCAAAATGGCCACTTTTACAGGTAAATACGCTCATGTAACTGTTTAAAACTCCATCATAGATTTAAATATTGCAAAACTAAAATATATCATCCGAAAGTGCTTTAAAAGAGCTATTTTATAGTGCTTGGTTTTATTTTCTAAGACAAATAGTTGAAAAGTTATAACAATTTTAAATTGAAAATGTATAACAAACGTATTTACCTGTAAAAGCGGCCATATTGATGACGTCATCACAGGTGAGCCCTTGACCTTAGAAAGAAAAATTAAATCTTCCTAAATAGCTCTTTTAAAGAGCTTTCAGATGATATGTTTGAGTTTTGCAATATTTGAATCTATGGTGGAGTTTCAGGGGGAGTTAAACAAACGTATTTACCTGTAAAAGCGGCCATTTTGATGACGTCATCACAGGTGAGCCCTTGACCTTAGAAAAAAAATTAAATCTTCCTAAATAGCTCTTTTAAAGAGCTTTCAGATGATATATTTGAGTTTTGCAATATTTGAATCTATGGTGGAGTTTCAGGGGGAGTTAAACGAACGTATTTACCAGTAAAAGCGGCCATTTTGATGACGTCATCACAGGTGAGCCCTTGACCTCAGTAAGAAAAATTAAATATTTTCTAAATAGATCTTTTAAAGCGCTTTCAGATGATATAGTTGAGTTTTGAAATATTTAAATCTATGATGGAGTTTTAGGAGTAGTTTAACAAATGTCTTTACCTGTGAAAGCGGCCATTTTGATGACGTCATTGCAGGTGGGACCTTGACCTCAGAAAGAAAAATTAAATCTTTCTAAATAGCTCTTTTAAAGAGTTTTCAGATGATATACTTGAGTTTTGCAATACTTCAATCTATGATAGAGTTTTAAGCAGTTAAACAAACGTATTTACCTGTAAAAGCGGCCATTTTGATGACGTCATCATAGGTGGGCCCTTGACATCAGAAAGAAAAATTAAACCTTTCTAAATAGATCTTTTAAAGCGCTTTCAGATTATATAGTTGAGTTTTGAAATATTTAAATATATGATGGAGTTTTAGGGGGAGTTAAACAAACGTATTTACCTGTAAAAGCGGCCATTTTGATGACGTCATCACAGGTGGGCCCTTGACCTTAGAAAGAAAAATTAAATATTTTTAAATAGCTTTTTTAAAGAGCTTTCAGATGATACATTTGAGTTTTGAAATATTTAATCTATGATGGAGTTTTAGGGGGAGTTAAACAAACGTATTTACCTGTAAAAGCGGCCATATTGATGACGTCATCACAGGTGGGCCCTTGACCTTAGAAAGAAAAATTAAATCTTTCTAAATAGCTCTTTTAAAGAGCTTTCAGATGATATATTTGAATTTTGCAATATTTCAATCTATGATGGAGTTTTAAGCAGTTAAACGAACGTATTTACATGTAAGAGCGGCCATTTGATGACGTCATCGTAGGTGGGCCCTTGACCTCAGAAAGAAACATTAAACCTTTCCAAATAGATCTTTTAAAGAGCTTTCAGATGATATAGTTGAGTTTTTAAATATTTAAACCTATGATGGTGTTTTAGGGGGAGTTCAACAAACGTATTTACCTGTAAAAGCGGCCATTTTGATGACGTCATTAAAGGTGAGACCTTGACCTCAGAAAGAAAAATTTAATCTTTCCAAGTAGCTCTTTTAAAGAGCTTTCAAATGATACATTTGAGTTTTGCAATATTTCAATCTATGATGGAGTTTTAAGCAATTAAACGAACGTATTTACCTGTAAAAACGGCGATCTTGATGACGTCATTACGGGAGTTCATTACCCTTGATTAAGTGTCTCCCGGCGGTTTTTTGTTCTTATATATGTACATAAGCTCTGTACCAAATTTCGCACTGGTATCCGGAAGTGAAATATTTTGGCTGTTTTTGTCGCTAACCCCACAGACTTCACTTCACTCTCTCCAGGGTCCCCCGTACCTACCACAGCTTCGTGGTTTAACCGGGATAGGGCCCTGAAGAGCGCTCTGTTCTTAATTTTGAACCAGAACCTAGGGTCGAGCAAACCCTAGGGCCCAGCACCCCCAGAGGTATCGTTTCACTTGGAGGACTTTGTGACCACGACATTTTTAACGCCTCCCAGCCACCATTAATCAAGGCGGTGGATCTTTGATCGGCTGGGTTTCGAACCCGGGTCCCTCCGGACACGAGTCCGATGCCTTACCGATCGGGCCACCACGGCCCCTAACCCCACAGACTAAACGGGCCTTCTCGGAATGCTTCTAACAATAGCAGCACCGCTGGGAGATGTGTGTGGAGTTCTTAGGAGACTAATTTGAGCATGGTTAGATTACCACCGCACCAGGTTTCCCAGTTTATTTTCTTCGGTCGCAATTTGGCTACCTTTCTAAAAGATTTTGGATACTACATGTAGTCTTCTCGTAAACAATATAATTCTTAAAAATAAATTAAAAAAAATAAACATCAGAATGAACATTTAGCTTTTTTTCAACATACTAAATGAAATCCTTGGCCTGAAAAACATATAATTTGACATAAAAACCTCTTTTGTGTGAGTTAAATTGCAAAAGCAGTAGCACAGGCCGCCATTTTGAAAAACGCCGCCATCTTGGATTAAAACGGTTTTTGAAAGTGCCTCTGGGTCTTAATTTCATTGTATAGCCATTAGCGACATTCCTACCAAGTGGCATCTTCTTATCACGATTTGCAGTATTCCATTGATTTTTGACAGTTAGCTCCCGGACTATCACACGAGTGGTTGCTTGCGTGCTCAGGTTAGTTGCGAAAGCTGTTTTACTGTGCTCCAGTCTGAATGCGACTTTAAGGTAGTGTGGAAATGGACCTTATTCACGGAATGGCAACGGTCTTCGTTTGCGGGTATTACATCCAGTTTCCACAATCTTGATTGGTTCCAAATCTTAAATTTCGTCTGCTAGGCTCGGTCAATACCCGCAATGACGTCACATGAATAAGGTCCATTGATGCAGTACTTTCTCTTTCATAAAAAGAAACTTAGATACTCAAAAGCAAGATTTTGCAGGCAGCATATTTTCATCTTCAAAGTCAGAGTGGCATTGCTTCATTCAATCATATTTATTGTTGCAGCGAAAAGCATCTCATATAGTCGGTTTTTACCTATTGCATATGCATGTAAGTATTAAAATATATATCTGTATAAAAAAAAAATGAAACACATACTGTGTGCCGTGTGAAGGTCAAGTGCAGTATCTGCAAATTTCTCCCTATATGTCATTTTGGTCATCTGTTGTACGTTAGCTTTGTTGTGCTTTATTCCTCGCTCGCATCATGCATCTTTTTTTTTACTTTTTTTTAACTTATTATCTTGGAGCAAAAAAAAGCCAAAATGCTTTGCTTCATTTTCGTAATTTTGTGTTTTCCGAAAAATGAGACGGTAATGGAAACCCTGCTATAAAAAAAGACCTTTCAAATCATGTGCTTTTTCTTTTTTATTTTCAAAATTATTTGCATAAATCATGGAGTCATTAATGTAGTCTACTTTACCAATTTTTAAGCATGTTCTTTAAAAATGCTCTTCTTGTATAGATGGATCATTGTAAGTTTTGTATTTGTCACTTGGACCAGGTTTTTTTTTTTTTTTTTTTTAACAGTCATGGGTATACTTACTACAGTAGACCCTCGTTATATCGCTTATTCGGATATATCGCTCTTTTCTTGTGTCTCCCAAAATATCAAAGCTTATTTAAAAAAAAAACTTGCTTTAAGTTTGAAACCATTAATGAAAACGTATGGTAAAAGTCAGAAAAACTCTTTTCTTTATTTTGTCAATGAACAAAACGATTCTTCTATTCTTATAAATTCCCTGGGAAAACAGCGACAATTCCTGTCACACAAACGTGCATACCAGCAAAATATTTCATCTTAAGTTGGAAACTGCTTCCTCCCAGGGCCATAGAAAAGAGAAAAACTATTTTTTATAACCTCGGTTATATCGCGCTTCCGGGTATATCGCTCTTTTTCTTTGTCCCCCGAGAAGCGCGATATAACGAGGGGTTACTGTAATATTATGTCCGAACTTCTTTTGCCCCGTTAAGTAGTACAACTCAAAAGGCGTGAACATAGGCGGACTTAGGCTGCAAATTTTGGGGGTGCAACAGTGCCAGAAATCGGGTGGGGGGAGGACCCCAGGACAACAAGCTAGTGGCGCAATCAGAAAACAGGTTTAAGCAGAGTTTGAAAAAACCCAACCCGCTGGGGTTTTGATGAAAAACCCGGACTTTTTCGAGCTTTTTCAAAAGTCATTTTAATATCATTCTCTATTCAAACATTGAATACCAAACAACTGCTTGCTACGTAAAATTTTTAAAGAGTCGGAAGAGCCACGAGGAGAGGTCACTGTGACTCCCTAAAGAATTTTTTATTTGGAAAAAGCATTGCTATATTGATTTTTTTTAATTAATTTTATTATATTTTAAATTAATATTGAATTGAATTTGTGGATTTAAATAGCTCCTGTTCATTTTGATCCTCTAAATATTCAAATAAATAAATAAATAACTGAAATTCATATGCACAGTTTTAAAGGAAGATGCCTTTTTCTGGACCACGTATGGACCGAGACTAAATATCATAACACTCTACATGTTATAACTAAACTGATCAATACCAATTTCTAGGCTTAGTATTGATCGAAATATTTGTAATGTTTAATTTGTTCCTGAAATAAATGTTTTCAATATGCAGTAAATTGTGAAAAAAAAAACACTTCACCAACATAGTGTATCATTTCAAGCGGGCCACTCCCAAAAATCTCGGGTGAGTTTTTTTCGGGCTGGGCCCACGTTAGCGAATCCTGCTTTTAGGTTTTTCTCTATTTGATAGGCAGGTTTGGGGATTATCCCCAGGAAAATTTTTGATATTGTAATCCTGAAAATGCAATTTTAGATGGCCTCTGGTGCTGTGAGGGGAAAGAAAAGTTCACAGGAACTTCCACATAGAATTCTGGAAATTGAAGGTATAAAAACGCGATTATTGGCGATATTTGTTGACGCTCATTTAAGGGATGGGGCTTAGCTTAAGGACTGTCCCCGATCAATTTTTTGAAAAATAGAGCAAAATCGATCGCCTTCCCCGCAACTTTTCAAAGTTGAAGTTCCAAAAACGCAACTGTAGACAAACCTTGATGATGCTACGAGAGAGGCGTTCTGGTTCTCTCTCCAGGAAATATCTCGAAATAGAAGTCCTAAAAAACGAAGTTTTACAGCAATATTCAGTAATGTTAAGAGGAGAGGTTGTAAGGCTCTCCCGCCTTAAAGTTTTTCAAATATTAGTTTTTTCATTTTCAGATTTCATACGGAAGCGTCAGCCACAGCCTGCTGTGCCAAAAAGTTCTCCTCTTTACACTTTTCGAAACTGTAGTTTAGAAAACCAAAATTTTAACGATTTTTAATGATGGAGAAAGGGTGGTTGGGGTAGCCCTTATCCGAAAATTTTCCAAAATTGAAGCTTTAAACATGTGAGTGTATGTAATATCATCAATGGCGCACCAACGAGGGGGAGCTAAGGGGCTTAAGCCCCTCCCAGAAGAACAAAAATGAAACCCCTTGATAAAACCTAACTGCTTGAAATGCGTTTTTTGGACTTAATTTTTGGAAATTTGACAAGAGATAGCCCCTAGCCCCTTTCTTAATTTAACCAAAAATGACTAGTTTTTCCCCTAGGAAGCAATCCTGGGTGCGCCACTGAATATCATATTTGGTGGCGTTAAGGACACAGCAGTCTTTCAAAATTGATGTTTCAAAAATTAAATTTTAAGCGATTTTCAATCTTTTAAGGTGTTTGGTATTTGGGGGATTTTTCCTGAAAATTTGGCTAAATAGCTAAATTGAAGACCAGGACACGAAATTTGATGCTCCGTAATTAATAACTTTGGCGGGGTAGAGGACTTCCGAGAAATAGCATTTCGAAGACTTTCTTATTTTCAGACAAAATCAAAAAAATAAATAAATAAAAAGAAAAACAGGCAGAAATGAAAGTGAAAACAAGAGGATAGGGCGAGAGGGGGTGGGGGCGGCATACAATTAGCTGAGTAACAATCTGATGCTGTTGAAAAATTTAGGTGTAGAGATTTTTTTTTATTTTTGAACGAAATTAAGATGTTTTCTCAACATTAGGTATTTTGGTGCCTTTTCCCTAGACGCGTTCTTACCCTCTATTCAATAATAAAGAAAAATTTTTTAAAAATATCAACTCAGCATTCTGGAGAAAGGGTGGGAGGAAGGGAGCACGAGCATCGTGGGCCCCCTCTGGTTGCGCCACTACAATAAGAAGTCGGGGGGGGGGGAATACTTCTATGGAAAATTTTGAAAATTTACCTTAAAAATGCTGGTTTTCAGTTGATTTCAGGAAAGATTTTACTGATAAAGTTATTACAGTCCCGTTGTTTTTTAATTTGTAATTTTTGCCATGGTAGTTTTAAAGTAGAAGAAATTGTAATGATGTGCCAATAAATACCCAATTACGGAGTATACACTCATTCTGTACTGCAACACTGAACAATAAGGTTTTTTTCCAACTGTATTTCTTGGAGAAACATACTTAATTTCATTTTTTTCAAAATCCAGCCAAAAATGTTGGGGGTGCGGCGCACCCCCTGGCACCCCCGTAAGTCCGCCTATGGGCGTGAATTCGAAAAGTGGCTAGACGGTGCCTGCAGAAGTATTGAGCCATGCTGCCACTATAGACTTAATTAATGGAAAATCGTTGCCAATGGGTATTTGTGCAAAAGTGGACCGCTCGATTGCATTGCCCATACATGTTGTAAGTGACATTTTTTGCCATACGTATATTTACCTTCCACATTCCACTTTTAGTGAGATTTTCTCAAGGGCAAAGAAACAGAATAGGGACTAGTGGAAACTCTTTCTGGATCATCATTGGAATTCTTGAAAGAGCCCTGTTGGTGCTATTTATATTGAGGGTAACAGAAGCCTACGGACTTGTCTCCCGCACTTTGTCTGCAAACACTTGAACTCTCTGTTTCGAGCAAGGACAGAGTTTTTGAGTCATGTACCAATTGTTAAACTGTTCAGGTTTCTTCTGAACATATTAAAAAAAAAAAAAAAGATTTTAAATTTGACGAGATGTTTTCAAAACCTCTTGCACTTTTGCATTTTCTTTAAGTTTTTGGACTTGTGGAGTTGGTTTATTCTTTGTGATGCTAAGAAAGAATCAGAAAATAAAATATTCCATGACTTTTGCCACCTCAGCGTATACCACCCAAATCACAAGTACAATAAAAAAGTATACCACATAGTTTATATGAACCCCGCATGAATGGCGCATACAATAAAAAAGTATTCCACATAGCTACTAATTCTGTTTCATTGAATTCATGATACCGTTTATGGATCTTTTTCTTGACCAAGCCCTAGTATCTAACACGTTGACTGCCACACAAGATAATTCGTAGCATGTCATTTTAGTAGACAGACTTGACTGTGAGTTAGTTCATAGGCGATAAAGATTTGCTGTTTTCGTACAGGTTTGAATTTGTCTAGTACACTGACATCAATTTAAATATTTGGCTTTTGAGGAGGTACCAGTGAATCAAAACTGGCTAACAGGTACAGTTTCTAGCACAACTCATGTGCTATAGATTTTACCTTTCTCGGCAATCGACTTGTTAATAGTTTTTTATTTGTATTTTTCACAGATAAATGTCAATATTTTATTTTGATTTTAATAAGTTGTAAGGTATGACTACTTGATTAATTGACCAAAAATTTCATACGATGTATTAATGTTTGGAATTCACAGCATAGTATTGTTTACATATTTTACTTGTACGTCACTAGCTGAATCATTTGTTCCGAGACCAAGTTTAATGTTACAATTCTGCCGTGAGAATGATCCTGTTGATATGAAAATTAAAACGAGTTTAACAGAAGTATGGACTCATTAATATTTTATATTCTTCCACCAACGATGACAATAGTGTGTTCTGAACATGAAATCTCTCACTACAAGTGGAACATGTTTTACAATGCATAATATTCCCACATGGATGCATGAAGTCATTGCAAAGTATAGGTCATTGTGTTTGTGTGGTTGTAATTTTTAGTCTATTTTTTCACCTGTCAACTTAGGGTATGTTCGCATAAAGCAACCGGTGACTAACCAAGTGCATTCTAATAGTATTTCCAGCTAACCCATCCTGTATGAAAACACATTATGAACACCACACCACACCAACATCATCGAAAACAACCGAGTTAACCAGTTGCTCTATTTGAACATAAGTTTAGCTTTATTACTGGTAAATTGATTAAAACGAAACTACCATCTTATTTTTACTCTTACCTACTTAGTTTTCAATTTAATTTGATCTACAAAATTAATTCCAGTTTAGTGTTTAATGGGACATAATGATACGTGACTAAACTGCCCATTATTGGTGGAAAATATTTTAGTGCTTTAAATAAGTATTTTTCAGTAGTCTTAAAAACCCATTTAACAATTTTGAATAGTCAACATTTTTTCTTTCACTTTTGTAAAAATAACAAAAACACATTCGGATAAAATAATTTCATTTTGAAATGAAAATCAGCTCTCACATATGCAAAATTTTTCACTGTGCCAATGAATCTGATGAGAAGTCAGCCGCTCCAGCTGAGGTAACCTAGAGGGGAAACAATTTTTTGCATGCAAATATCTTTTGAGTATGAACAGGGCCGCCGTTTGAGGGGGGATACTGGACCTCTAGTACCGGGGCCCGGAGCTTTGGGGTGCCCGTAAGGTTATAAACATATTTTTCCAGAAATAGTGTCAATAATTTCATCAAAAAAAAGCTGTTTTTCAAAATAAAAAAAAAATCTCGCTTTCCATTGCCGATTCTCAATATGAAACCATTGCTTGTACAAACACTAATGAATGAAACACGCTTGCGCAAAGGAAAATGCACCGCTTTCCAAAAGCTACAGAAACTCGTCAAACGTAAAACCAAGTCTAAACTCTGTACCTCAGAACCAGACTAACGTAAGTCCATTTTCGTCATTTTTCGGTAGAGGGGAAAAATGATTTTCGAATACATCGGTTTTCCCCGCTAATGAAAAATGACGAAAATGGACTTACGTTAGTCTGGTTCTGAGGTACAGAACTGTCATTGACAAATGTCTCTTGCACTTTAAGAACAAGAATCGAGTAGTCCGGGGACACTTATCTCAGACATGAAAAGTTATCCAACTTTTTCTGTATCCAGATACTGTATTTAAAAATATATTTTTACAAAAACTTTGAATTAGTTTTTTAATTTACATTCAAATTTAAAAATTCAGTTGTAAGCAACTAAACAATGCAATATTGCATGTGAATGCGATTTCAAACTATTAATTTTGAAGTTTGTCGAACCAAACGTCAAATTGTGTTTTTCTGTTTTCAAACTTGTCATTTCGTGTAAAAAGAAAATATTCAAATCATCTGGTGATACAAATAACGTGAAAACGGAATCAGATGCACACTTTCGTAACTAAAAGAAATTTCCCGAAAAAAAATATTTTTCTCTATTTATTTTTACAATTGCAAATGTGCTGAAACGACGGCATAAAAATATGCAATTGGAGGGGGATGCATGGGGGGCCCGGCATTAAAATTGGTACCGGGCCCCATCTCTGGTAGCGGCGGCCCTGAGTATGAAAAGTTTAAGAAAGAGAAAGTACTGCATCAATTTCCACACTACCTTAAAGTTGCATCCAGACTGGAGCACAGTAAAACAGCTTTCTCACCTCACCTGAGCACAAACGTAACCACTCGGTTAAGTAGACTGCTGTAGCTCAGGTCGAATAGTGCTGAAGTATAGATGCCACTTTGGAGGTATGATGCAAAAAGCGCATTACCCCTTTTTGCAGAAGCAAGGCGGGTTCCCCAAGAGGTATCTTTCCATACAAGAAAAGATTAAAGAATAAAAAATATGATACTTATCCGGTAGGCAGGCGCAAGCGAAAATTCACTGAATGATTATCGCCAAATAATATACAATTACGCCTAATTTCTTACAACCATATTTGTTTACAGTTGAACATTTTCCACATTCCGTTGAAGGATTTATCATTCCCTGCACTTGGCAAGTTTCGATTTTTCGCTTGCTCCCGGCTAACGGATGAGTACCAAAAATATTTATTAGAGGAATCATTGCAATGGTTTAATGAGTTAAAATAAAGGAATATTAAATTACAAAAACTATTCAAAAGAAATCTAACTTATACGCAAGCAAGGCGAGAACACTAGGAAATTGTACTAAATAATTCAATGGATAGATAAGTACTA
Organism: Uloborus plumipes; assembly: GCA_038373865.1. Classification (NCBI taxonomy): domain Eukaryota; kingdom Metazoa; phylum Arthropoda; class Arachnida; order Araneae; family Uloboridae; genus Uloborus; species Uloborus plumipes. The sequence continues at coordinate 63,497 of JAXGGA010005265.1, read as the reverse complement.
GCTGCCAGGGCAGCTAGATTAGCTTCCTGCGGCATGTTAATGCATAACGTCCCCACCCCTTAACTTTTACTTCATTCTGATGCTATAATATTATTTGATATAATTTAATATTCATTAGATTTAAAGACATACCAAGTATGTGGCCCACTAATGAGTTTCATGTTTTTTGATTCAGTTAAGCCTTCATTCAAAATTATCATTATTATTACTGTTTCATATCAACTACGTTTTTTAACAATGGATTTCATGTTTAATCAGTTAGGACAAATCGCCATAAATTTGATTACCAAAATCATATACCTAATTATATAAATTAAAACTAACATAACCTGAAAAATTAAGAATCTATATGCACCTAGTTCGACTTTCAGTTCAACGGCATTCAGGAGAAAGAAGCATGACATAGAAAGAAAGAAATATACTCAGTTTTTAATATAAGTAGAGGTTTAGTGTCATGTTTTACACAACATTGTGACTGATAGTGAGATTCGCCACAGAATGTTTGCAGTTCTACACCTCTTCAACAGGAAATTACTAAACCAGATATAAATATCATGACACTGCTCAAAAGAGTAAGTTTCAATATTTTCTGTCGTGTTTATGTTACTACTGAGAAGAAAATAAAATTGATAAATACCACGGATTCACAATTAACCCAAAGCCACAGCTATCTGGAGCATAAACATTCCATTAATGTTTAAAATTAAACCTGAGCTGAAATAAACTCATGTTAAGTAGGGAAATAAATTAATTAAACACAAAATGCAGGAGCAGCAAGCTCAACATTTGAAACAACAAAAGAAAATAATTTATAAAGTTCTAAAAACTAAAAGTTAAGTTTTTTGATACTCAAAGCTTCAAATAAATAATAATAAGTCAAAAAAGTAAATAAATAAATGAAAATAAAGATCTGATCAATACATAAAAAGCCCCCCCCCCCCGTACGTAATTCTTTGTCCGAGAATAAATGAAAAACCACACAATTTTTTTTTCCAAACATTGATTTTGATGAAAGCAAAATTCATATAAACATAACGACTAAAGTAAAGATTGATGACAAAATAACTTACTGTGTATCAGATACTCGTTGAATTTCAAGTGTCATCTTTTCTAGGCATCTTGTGAAAAGGAATAAATGGCTGGTACAGCTTCTTTTCAACATTAATTTTTGCATGAACAGCTAATGGACCCTGAAACATGATTCTTCGAAGCGTTCGGAACAAATGCTCGTGGTCATACATGGCGACGTGAAGCGACCCGGTTTTATCATGACAAAAAATCTTTTATAAGCTCACAATTAAAATATCGAAACAAATAGAGGAATATTTCCTTCTCCTTGCATTCTTCTTTTCCATTATTAATCGTAAATCTATATCCACAACAACTGGTCACGGTTTTTCTTGGAGAAAAAAATTTATTACTGCGACAACCATACCACTCTCGTAAACATTAACACTACCATGTGCGTTTGTTTTGCATACGACTATTTTGGCCAAGGTGTTCTTCTTCTCGGCGTGAAAGTACCTCATTCAAAGACTCTACCCCCCCCCCTCACCACTTTTTTTTTTTGAAATTTTATCGTTGAAAACTAAAATTTTAATGTCAGTAGGGTCAGGTGGGGAAAATGGGTCAAGGGTTAAAATGGGTCACGTTTATTAGAAAAATCTTTAAAAAATGTGTGAATGATATTTTTTTTCTGCGTTGCCATTTTTGTGCATCATTAACACCAAGCAACATTTTATATTCAAAATAAGGTGTAACTTCTGCATAAAGTTACAGATACTACAGATTAAGTATTTTTCTTAAAAGAAACTTGACTGTGTTCATCATAAAAACTTTTGATTTAAAGAAAATTAAATGAAAATACACATTAAGTTTTTAACCTACTGCATAGAGCACATTTTCAGGAATAACTTCCTAAAGTGGTGAAGAAAAAACAGCAAAACTGAATTTTTTATAGTATCAAAACAAGCATAGGGTAAAATGGGTCATTTTCCGCTTTAAGTTACTCTTAGCATATACTAAAGACCTAATCATTTTTTTTTTTTTTTGCTAATTAACTCATGTTTTGGTGTCATGCAGGGCCCGAATTGCAAGTTTCTATTGCCCAGTAGGGTGATTCAAAAAAATTTTTTTTTTGAATTTCTTTGGTCTTATCCCGCAGTGTTGCATATTTTTACACTATTCATGAATGTGATGTATGTAAAATTTTAGCTCAATAGAATAATATTTAGAGGTAGCTCAACGCGATCGAATTCTGTTGAAAATTAGCAATTTCGAGAGTTGCAGTATATAACTTCATTACCCGAAATAATATTGTTCTTCATATAAAGTGGAATAATTTAAAATGTTAGTTTACTCTACTCAGTAATTACCCAGATAACACAAAGACATCCACTGGACATCCAGAAGCCGTCATTCATAGGATTCTCTGATTTCCGCAGGAGATCCCAAATTTACCGAAAAACGTCTTGCAGACGTCCGCAGGTGATCCAAAATTCACTTTTTTTTACGTCCACAGGACGTTTTAAACGGACATTTTCAGGACAACTGCAGGATGATCTCGGGACACTCTAAATCTTACACACGTCCTGTGGGCATCCTTAAGACTACTGCTGGACTGTCATAGGATGCTCTGACGCCCTTCGCAGATCCGTCTGGCCTTCTTTTGCCCATCCCTTTTTATCCTAAGCAGGTCGTCTGGACGTCCTTTGACTATCCTTTTCAATAGTTTTTAAATCCTCTGGCCGTCCTTTTCAATCCTTATAGATTCCTCTGACCATCCTTTTCAATCCTTTATAAATCATTATCTAACTATCCTTTCCATTTTTTACAGATGGATTATTTTTAATTCATACTTTCAACCAGTCCGCCCCGCCTTCATATTTAAGCTTAAACACAGGAAAAAAAACAACAAGCTTTTTTACTTTATTCTGTAAAATATTAGCATTAAATATGTCGAAACCTAAAATGCATTTCAAGCTAAACTGCTTTTTCTTAAAGATCGTACTAAAAGTTTCTTTTAAAAAGAATTTTCTATTCAACAAATATCCTACTGCTGCATTGGTTTAATGTTTATCCTTCAAAAACAATTTTAAATACAAACATGTGTAATAGTTAGACTTACCTTGGAAATTTATAGCATAAAAGCTTAACACGAGACAGAGAACATGCCGCACGTTTCGAAATGGTGGTGTAAATATTCGCAATGCCGGACGACAGCATATGTGCTATGCTAGCGCGCATGTGCGGAAAACCGCACATGCGCGCATAGTTTTAGTAGTTTGTCTTGTATGGGATACCAGTTGGATGTCCATCTACACTCAGATGTGGGATTTTCAAAATTCGAGAGAACTCGTCCCACGTAGGCAATCCAAAGGGCGCCTTTTGTGATCCTTCGAAGGACATGTCCTACATAGGATTTGTAGGATCCTTATAGGACATCCTGCGGACGTATGTGGTTATCTGGGTAGTCAATAAAATAATAGCTCAAAGTGAGTTGTAACGATTACCCCCCCCTCCCCCCCTGCTCCAAAGCTGCATTATCTCTTACCTGAGTTTGGGTAGAAAATGCAGCTGCAAGCTCGGGCTGTGGTTTCTGTTTTCTTTTCGGTTGTTTGAGGTGTATGAATTTATTCGGCTAAAACACCTATCATCCACTCTAGACAGGGCCCAATATAAGTGACAGAAAGCCACTTTGATAGTAGCTGCTACAGTACAAAGTATGGGTCAAAATGGGGAGGATTTGACAACGTCCATAAAACAGTAAAGGCAAACTATTCGCTCTGAATCTGCCGTTAACTTACAAAAGTCGTTTAAATCTATGACTTCCTTTGATAGTTCACTGGAAGGAAACATTTATGCAAAATATATTGGGAAAATGAAGGAGGATTGGCGGGTTTCATACCAGTATTAGTAACAGGACCACAAGCATTGATGATTTACTTCTGGGTTTCTCGTAAGTTAGCCAGGCACTGAAATTGCTACGGCAAATGCTGCTGTACGATAACCAGTTAGATAAATGGGAACTTAATGAGCTCGTACATGGTATGTGTTTCGATACGACATGCAGTGCCGGTACTCAAGTTGGAGCATGTTTAAACTTGGGGGAAAAAAAACTAAGGAAGCAACTTTTATATTGTGCTTTCCGCCATTATGTTTTAGACATTGTGTTTTCTGTGGTATTACAATAGAAGTCTATGCTAGTCTTGGTCTTTCTGTATTTTAACCAATAAACCAAGAAATAGGTAGAATTGGGGTATTTGATTGCATGCAATGTCAAATGCGGTGTTAACGCAATTGCGTGGAGCCATCCACTGCCATTGGATCTACAATACTGATTTTTAAGCGGATTCAGAAATGATAGTCAAGGATAAAACATTCTAATTTTGAACCTGGAGTGAGAAACGATGAGGTTGAGGAGCTGGTAGCCAATTCAGAGCAACGTGCAACTAGTAATGGAAGTTGCCCAAAGTCAACTTCTGATGACCCTTGCAAAAGAAGTGTCCAAGGAAAATACTAGAGCTTAGTGCGATTTTCTTGAGCAGAACACTTTCTCTTGGTGTATGTTTTCGTGTCCCAGGATTTTTTTCCTCGTGTTATATCTGTGTTAAAGATTCTTTATGGCTTCAAGTTATGGATATTTCATAACCAGCTCAAACTTGCAGCCGGACGAAGAAAAGGTATTCGTTATATGTGAATGATTTCTTTCACATTCTTATCGTTAAGGGGAAAGAATATCTAAGAGATGGGTTCCCAGAAACCCTTTTTGTGCAAGCACTGAGAAATGATTTGGAACATTTTCAGCGCCCTTATTCATGTAAAGAAGAAACTCAGTATATCAGCTGTTTGATCGCATTGGAATCTTCAAGATAGCTAGCTACCAACAAGGCTTTGTACTACCAAAGAAACAGAGGATTGTAAACGACAATACGGAGCGTGGCATGGCCCTTATTGAAGCATTTGAAGGGTCAGGGGGAAAAACCACGGTAGTCACATTTGATTCATTTTGAGAAAAACGAAATTTAAACTTTACGAACTCATAAACTTCCCCAGTATACTTGTTCTAAAATGACAATAATACATGGACTACAGTGTTTTTTCACGAATATTGCATATACTAAACGAGATTACACTTATTTTTCTAACAGGTGGTAGCATCAGTTTAAATTCAACAAAAAGTGGACTACCGTGGTTTTTCCCCCTGACCCTTCATTTGTTAAGACTATCACTAACGACGAAAAACAAAGCCAGTGTCTTCTTCAAGTGGTACAGGGACACAGAATAGGTTTCAAAATTGCAGAAAAGTAACCTTAAAAAGTATTGCAATAATTAATGAGCGAATTACTATATATTTAATGTATTTAAATTTGTTTTTTATATTTTTTCCGTATTTGATTAGTTATCATACTTTTCTGCATTTCATTGGTTTTTCAGATATATAGTTCATTTTGTGATTGCATGTTTTTTTTCTTCAGAGATATAAAAAAGCAATAAAGTAACTTTATTATTATTGTTTACGTTCGCATTTGTGCCACTATCACAAAATTTGAAGTACTCGTAAATGTAAATATAGTTTACTAAAATTTTGGGCGAATAATTCAGTGTCTATAAAGGCCTAAAAAAGACGGTAAGACGAACAAAAATACAAAGGTTACTTTTTTCCATAGATATCATTTACGATCACGTTTTTGTCAATATCACGAAATTTCAAGGCGTTTGAGCGACCTCTAAATATTAATATATTTTGCCAAAATTTTGCACAAATAATCAGTGTATATAGTGGCACAAAATAAGAGGGTAAGAAGCACAAAAATACAAAGTTTATTTTTTTCCGTACATTTCTGACTCACCCTACTGCGGATACATTATCTGGGTCTGTTCGTACACCCTCAGAAGAGATAATGGGACCAAGGTAGTTCACCTCACGGCGGAACAAATTACATTTGGACGGGCTTAACTTCAGGTTGGCTTCATTAAGCTTTTGCAGCACCTTCCTAAGATTAGCCAAATGTTCCTCAAAACTGCGTCCTATGATGACGATGTCGTCCAAGTAGACAAGACAGGATTCAAAAGAGAGTCATCGTAACACTGATTCCATAAGAGGCTCGAACGTGGCTGGTGCATTGCAGAGGCCGTAGGGCATCACCTTAAACTGCCACAAGCCTTGTCCGGTTGTAAACGCCGTCTTCTCTTGGTCGTCGGGGTGTATCTCCACTTGCCAGTAGCCGCTCTTTAAATCCAGGGTCGAAAACCACTTGTGTCCGGAAAGGGTGTCCAGAGTGTCATCGATCCGTGGAAGAGTGTAACTGTCCTTCTTGGTGATGTCATTCAGGCGTCCGTAATCAACACAAAATCTGGTAGAGCCGTCTTTTTTTCGGACCAAGACGATGGGGGATGCCCAAGGACTGAATGAGGGTTCGATGACGTCATTCTCCTGCATCTCTTTCAAGAGGATCTCAACCTCTTTCTTCTTGGCGAACGGTAGTCGTCTTGGATGCTGCTTGATAGGGGGATGATCTCCAGTGTCGATCCTATGCTGCGTTAAACTCGTGGGACCAACATCTTCGGATGTAGATGAAAACACCTGCTTGAAGTTGTCCACCCATTTTTCCGCAGCGTATCTTTGATCCTTCGATAATGCTGCACTCCTAATTAATTTCGAAGTCAAGGACTCAGAAAACACAGCCTCGAAGGAATCAATTCTTCTGATGATGCAGTTTACTGGAGTACAAGTTGCCAACACTTCTCCTTTCTTAATATTCCTCGGTCTTTCACTTACATTGGCGACTCTCACAGGAACTGCATTCCTTGGAAGGTCCACAAGCGTAGATGCCACTAGTACTCCTTTTGGGCTATTATTCTGGTTAGGATATTCAATTAGGCCGAATTTAAAGCTGTTGTTTTCCTTGACGGAGCCAGGTATTAGTACTTCTGATCTAGGGGGAATCAATAAATCTGTTTGGGCTATTATTTGATGAGCGGATTTTAAGTTATTTTCAGCATTGAAAATTGCTATGTCTTCCCTCATCGAGTGCAGCTCATTATTTTTAAAGTCGATAGAAAAATCAAATTTTCTCAAAAAGTCCAGTCCGAGAATGAAGGGATCTGTAATGTCAGCGACGAATGCCGTGTGATAGTAAGTGGCGCTCCCGAACATTATTTCTAAGTTCACTTTTCCTTCAATCTCGATTATGTCACTTGTCACAGTTTGGAGAGTAACGCAGGGCGGCGTCCATAAGATCTTGAGTCCAAATTGACGAGCCACATCAGTCCTAATGATGGTAACGTTGGCTCCTGTGTCTACAATCATTTCGCAGGGAAACCCATTCACATATGCGTAAATGAAGAGTTCGTTGCAGCCGCCACTTTTTGAGGAAATCTGGAAGACTTTGGGAGTCGTCTTTCTTTCTTGGGGGGCTTCGCAGTTCCTTCGTAAGTGGCCCTCACCGCCACATTTCCTGCACTTCAGTGGTTGTCTACTTTGATCTTTGCGAGTTTTCTTCAGGGTCCCCAAGATCTCTTTGATTTGTCGCTTCCGAGAGACGAGTTGAGTTTGAATCCTGGGCACTCACTTCCACTCCCCTGATTGAATGGCGATCCTTGCGGGATGTTTGCTGTGCAGCCTCGAACTTCATTGCGTAGACCAGACCGGATTTAAAATCTTTAATGTCCGCCATCCGGAGAGCCGTCTGAATTTCCAGACTTCGCACTCCGTCTATGAAGTAGTTCAGGGCCAGGCTATCGCGAACATCCGAAGGACAGTTCGAGAAGGCGAGATGGGAAAGCCTCTCAACGTCTGCTGCAAAAACTTGCAAAGTCTCTCCGGCCCTCTGGAGTCGGGATTTCAGCTGGAGTTGGCTGAATTCTTTTTGGCATACTTCGCCAAAGCGAAGCTCCAAGGCCGATGATAAGGCTTCAAAGTCGCTGTGCTTGTCCTCTGGGAAGGTCTGTAGTATGTCAGCTGCATCCCCTCTCAGCGAGGCTGCAAGGTGACAGGCTTTCGTGGAAGAGTCCCAGGAGTTTGCTTCTGCAACGATGAGGAACTGCTTCTTGTAAATATTCCACGAGGCCTTCCCGTGAAATGTGGCCAGTTTAATGGATGGACGAGAAGTTCCAGCTGCAGCTACACAGTCACTTGAGTTGTTGCAGGATGCTGATAACTTTGATTCAAGTTCTTTAATTTTTTTTTCCACATGGTTTTCTACTGTGGTGATTCGATTCTCAACGCTGTCTGAGTTGTTGCAGGATGCTGATAACTTTGATTCAAGTTCTTTAATTTTCTTTTCCACATGGTTTTCTACTGTGGTGATTCGATTCTCAACGCTGTCAACTTTTTCTTCTATAGCCTCCACTTTATTTTCCATATTGGCAAATTTATTTCCCACCAATTTTTTCATTGACGTTAGATCGCTCTTAATTTCTTCTTGACTTGAAGTTATGCTAAAGGTTAAATCATTCTTAATTTCTTCTTGACTTGAAGTTATGCTAGCGGTTAAATCATTTTTTAATTGTTCTTGATTAGTAGCCATATCATTCTTTAATTGTTCTTGATTCGCAGTCATGTCACTTTTAACAGCGTTGATCGCATCAAGGAGTTGTTTCAGTTGTTCCTCCATTGCTCGAGTAATCACCATAAAATTCCGAAGTCAAAAAGTCCTCAGAAAGAAAAGTCCAAGTTCACAGATAATTCCAAGAAAGTCCTTGAAGATGCCCCACGTTGGGCGCCAAAATTGTAACGAGTCCGTAGCACCTTCAACTTTCTTAAATGAACATTCTAATCTTGAGGAAGTAACTATTAATTTATTTACAAGTATGTACACTTATTTACAATAGGAGCAGGAAACAATTGCTAAACATCCAGCAATTAGGTAGCAAACAGTACACTGTACTGTCAACAGTAACTCAGCACCACGTATCTAACGTAAACAGTAATTAAGAAATTACAAAAGCAAAACAAACATTCGCCCAAGCGAATTAAACGAGTCTCTCAGAAACCCAATCTGTGAAAAACTAACTGTTCAAGGCTGTTGGACAGCTATTTATACTCGGAAGGAAATTTCTACAACATTCTAGCAAAATCTGGAGTGTTCTGTTCATTCATAACTTAAATAATCCATTCAAGAAAATTCTAGTAATAAAAAAGAAAAACCTACAACCTTGCAGCTCAGCGCGAAAATGTCTTCATGCTTATTAAATGTAGGGCATGTGTAAAAACTACAAAGTGTTACAGGGCCGGTATACAAATGATAAAATTGATATCTTCAGATACTTAGGCAACATGTCGCCAGATAAAACCAAAACTAGTGAAAATGATGCAAGGCAGGAAAAACAACAACTATTTACAAGATTTGTAACAATATTTTTGCACGGTGTACCTGCAGCACTATTCACTATAGGATGCTAAAAGCGGTTCTTCGACTATTATCTCAGAGTAGAAAACTCATAATCAACAATATCATTAGAACTGTGTAATTCTGATCAAGTAATTCTCCTAAACTGCTATAACACGTCTGAGTTTTCGTATTTCCTCTCATTCACATCTATTTTAACTGAAATATAAATACACTGAAGTGACAAAAGTCATGGGATACCTCTTAATATCGTGTCGGCCCTCCTTTTGCCCGGCGAAGTGCAACAACTCGACGTGGCATGGACTCAACAAGTCGTTGGAAGTCTTCTGCAGGAATATTGAGCCATGCTGTCTCGATAGACGTCCATAATTGTGAAAGCGTTGATGGGGCAGGATTTTGGGCACGAACAGACCTCTCGATGTTGTCCCATAAATGCTCAATGGGATTCATGTCGGGCGATCTAGGTGGCCAAATCATTCGTTGGAACTGTCCAGAATTTTCTTCAAACCAATTGCGAACAGTTGTGGCCCGGTGACATGGCGCATTGTCATCCATAAAAATCCCATCGTTGTTTGGGTACATGAAGTCCATGAATGGCTGCAAGTGATCTCCAAGTAGCTGCACATAAGCATTTCCAGTCAATGTTCGGTCCAGTCGCACTAGAGGACCAAGTCCATGCCATGAAAAAACAGCCCACACCATTACGGAGCCACCACCAGCTTGAACAGTGCCTTGCTGACAGTTTGGGTCCATGGCTTCGTGGGGTCTGCGCCACACTCGAACCCTACCATCGGCTCTTACCAGCTGAAATCGTGACTCATCGGACCAGGCCACGGTTTTCCATTCATCTAGGGACCAACCGATATGCTCACGTGCCCACGAAAGTCGCTGCAAGCGATGTCGTTCTGTCAGTAAAAGCACTCGAGTCGGTCTTCTGCTGGAATAGCCCAAGAAATCCAAATTTCTCCGCACAGTTCTAGCAGACACGTCCATTGTACGTCCCACATTGATTTCTACGGTGATTTGACGCAGTGTTGCTTGTCTGTTAGAATTTACGACTCTTTGCAGACGTCGCCGGTCTCGATCTTTAAGTGCAGGCGGTCGACCACTGCGCTGTCCATGGTGGGATGTTATGCCTGAAATTTCATACTCTCGGCACACTCTTGACACAGTGGATCTGGGAATGTTGAATTCTCTAACGATTTCCGAAATGGCATGACCCATGCGTCTAGCTCCAACTAACATTCCGCGTTCAAAGTCTGTTAATTCACGTCGTGCGGTCATCATCACGTTAAAAACTCTTCACATGAATAACTTGAACAGAAATGAAAGCTCTGTAAAAGCACTGCGCATTTATACCTGTTCTATGCGATGCTACTGCCATCTGAAAATTTGCATATTGCTATCCCATGACTTTTGTCACTTCAGTGTAGTTTATACTAAAACGCAAAAAGCCCGCAGCAGGAAACTGGTTAATTCAGATGCTTCATCAAGTGCAATAGAGACGGAAGTTTATATAATTTTAGTTCGGGCTGTAATTCTAATTTAAATTTGATACAGAAATGATAGCTCTGACCATTTTTTTTCTCAAGTATAAGAATTCCAAAATATTGAGAGGGACTTTTGCTCAGTTCAAAATATTGGGGGGGGGGGACATATTCCGCCCCCCCCCCCCGCCAACGACGCCCGGGAGAGAGAGGGAGAAAGTAAATCGATGCCAGAGCCGGCACTCGAGCCGGGAGCCTCCCCATTCCAGTCAGATTTCTTTGACCTATAGACAAATTGGCTGTCTGTCTTACTAATTAGTGTTAGACTTTGAAAATTTTAGCCCATCTATTCTACTCATTTAACCGTACGTAGGAGAGACTAGGGAGGTTAACCCACATTTTGCAAATGCATTTTCCTATTTAACTTTTAGAATATTTCCAATTTGACATTATTTATTTCTTTTTGATGTGTGGCAACTTTTTGCAGTATTATATTTTTCCATAAATATAATATTTTTTTTTTATTACTAGTTTTTCAAGAGTGTCCGGCTTTAACCTCCCTACTTGAAGGAGGTTTGACGATAAGAGAGATGTGATCTACTGGGATTAAAAGTTGAAAAACTAATGCTGCAATAATTACATGTCTAATGAGATGCTATTACAAGGTTCCCACAATAATCTCGCCTAAAAAAATACCATAAATCGTTAAATGAATTTAATTTGAATCGATAGAGATTATGATTGCTCGTAATGTTGTTGTCAAATTTCATATTCAAAGCAACTCCTTCGGGTGGGTTTCTGCTGATGATTGAATTAGGGAGCATAATGAGAAATCTATTTCGGACACAGTTGCAACTGCAACATCTTTTCCAGTAAAAAAAAATTGCAGCTACACAAAAAAGATCTACGAAAATTCATAGAAAATCCATGTTCATTTACTTTCATGGAGAACTTAAAATATAATGCAAGAAATTTTATTTGGTTAAATATTTTTCAAAAAATCTTCGATTTCAATGCTACAACAGTTGTTTAGAAGCAGGGGTGGACTGGGTCCCCTAAGAGGGCGCCAACCTTTACTTCTCGGAGGACGCGCAAGAGGGAGCTGGAAATATGACCCCCCCCCCCAAAAAAAAAAATAAATAAATAAGTAAATAAACTGACAATGGATCATCCGTGCAAATTAAAAATTATTTTTAACAGTGCAATTGTAGTCATCTCTGTGCTTTTAAGAGAATTACATTGAGGGGATAAGGGAGTTCATGGTCTTCCTCTGACAAATGAATCGGTGAGTGCAAAAACAACATTAGTCACAAAAATTCGAAAATTCGTTTTTTGTGGAAACAAGCTGTGGGAGGCAAGATGCGTGTTGAGCTCAAAAATCACGTTAGTCAGATTACTAATTCGAAAGATACGATGCCTGTTATTTGAACGTTGACCGTAGAAATAAAGCTAGAATTAAGACGTTGTTCCTCTTTCCTGAACAATTTGAAGTTTTGGACTGACGTTGTTTATGCACTCACCGATTCAAATGTTCCAGTCATTTTTTTATCTGTATTTGTTAATATTGGGGGATCAAGGATACTTTCAGGAAATTTCCAAAATAAAAGTTTTTAAATCTCATTATACGGCGAACTTTGGTGAAATAAAAGAATCTCTTAGGAATTTTTTCCACATTGAACTCTGAAAATTTTAAAAGTGTTTTAACTTTGGCTGTGCACAGAAACTTGACAAAGTGTCAAAAAATTTTGGGTTGCTAACCTCCCCTCCCCTATGTTTTTTAAACCTGTGACAACTGTGGGTATACTCCCCCCCCCCTCCCATACCCCGAAACCAACGACTAGATACGAAGCGATAAGATTTTCTGCAGTTTTTGGGGTGCTGAGCCTTAAACTTAGAAACATCTTCAGAATTTCTTCAGATTTCTATAGAAATTCATCTTCAAAAAAAAAATCTTGCACATATTTTGGCAAGCATTTATCGCCCGGTTTGCAAGGTCGGTCGAGCGGGCGGTCAAAGTTCGCGAATTTGCTTAAGATATGCTTCTGATGTTCTTAAGATTTTCTGCTGTTTTGTACTTAAATCTCAAGAATTTCTTTAGAATTCCGCAGAAAGTTATCTCCAAAAAATCTTAAGATTTTTCTCCGACATCGAAGTACACTGAGCTATATTTTGCTTGAAATTGCGCAGTTTCAAACATGTATGCAGAAAACCGGTGCCGTATCTTCCGCCATTTTGGACACCAACGCTTTTTTTTTAAAGAAAAAGTGCTAGAATGATTTTCGAAATGGTCAATGGCTGATCTCTATGCATGTCTTAAGAATCAGTGTTTACCCACGGGTAGCCCCCCCCCCAAAAAAAAAAGACGTGCCCCCAATTTTACAGAGAAATACCACCCCCCCTACAATCGCCATTTTGGAACACCAATGCTAAAACCATTATTATTAAAATAAATTGCTGGAGTGATTTTCGAGGTGGATGACGGCTGACCTCTGTCTCATGTCTTACTATTGAGACACTTTAGCAAAAGTCACTCCCGCCTTAAAGAAGATGGTGCAACCCCCTCCCAAACAAAATATTAAGGGGCAGACCCCCACAAACAAAATAATAAAACTTTTCCGTCAGTGCGACTAACACCTGTGACAAGAATCACCTGAAAAATTGCAACTGCGGCAATACGCATCATGAACTCCCCCCCCCCCCCTTCGACGCCATTTTGTGTCAGCACTGCTTAAACAACTGTTATTAGAATAAATTGTTTCAGCGTCTTCGAGACAGTCGATGGGGGATGTCTGTTGCATGTCTCAACGTAAGGACATTTTAGCAAGGGGGTACCCCCCCCAAAAAAAAAACAGCGATTCCCCCCAAAATGTTAATACCCCCCCCTCACCCGAAATATAAAATGAACGTGCCCAGAAATAAAATTAAAAACCATTATCATATGGTGTCGTCTGGTTGCAAAACCGGTCATCTCCATAACAGAAAATGTTTCAGGAGAGACGATTTTTTGTCGACTTTTTAAGGAATTTGAGATAGGATCCAAATCTCTTGTTGTCAGTGTGTCACTAGGATAGTAGGTTTTAAAGCACTATAAGAGAATCTGTGGCACGGTGCAGGGAGGAGAAATTCAAAATTATAGTTAGGGTTCGACAGGTTTTAAAACCCATTTTGGAGTTGGCCGGTTTTGCAACTAGACGACACATGTATTGTCTTAAAAATTTCAACTGTACACCGTGAATCATGGATCCCCTCTCCCCCTACCGCCATTTTGGGTCACCACTGCTTAAACCATTATTAATAGAATAAATTGCTTTAGCGTGTTCGAGACGGTCGATGGCTGATTTTCTGTTGCATGCCTTAATATAAGGACACTTTAGCAAGGGATACCCCCTCCCTAAAGCGGTGCCCGCCCCTCAATTATTAATGACCTCCCCGCTTTGAAAGATGGAATGAACCTGTCATGTCTGTGCGGTTCATTCTATTTTTTGGTGCTTGGGGCAGGGGGCGTTGGACATGCAACATTTGGAGGGCTTTGTCATTTTTGGATGGGAGGGAAGAAGTACCACAAGTTAAAGTGTTTGATTTCTAACACAAGCTCACACACACACACACAAGAATGATTAGTCATCAGTCAACCCGAAAATATTTCCTGCAATTTATTTCAAGAGCTAAAAGCAGTGGTGACCCACATGGCACCGGGGGGGGGGGGTCATGATACAGAGTGCAAAGCTGACATTTTTATAACCATATATAATAAGGCTTTTAATTTTATTACATTATTAGTTCATTGCATTTTTCAAAGCAGGGGAGGCCTGCTTGCGGCCTCCCCTGCTTTGAACCTGCCCTTTGAACCTTTCCCTGCGGCCAAAACATTTGCGGGGGGGGGAGGAACACCGCCTTTTTGGGGGAGTACCCCTCGTTAAAGTGTCTTGACGTTGAAACAGGCAATAGAGAACAACCATCAACCGTCTCGAAAACATTAACGAAATTTATTCGAAGAATAGTGGTTTAAGCAGCAGTGCCCAAAAATGGTGGTTGGGGGGGGGGGGGGGGAATCATGATACAGAGTGCACAGTTGAAATTTTTTCAGACAGTATATGATGTAGGTTTTTAATTTTATTGCTGGGCAGGTTCAATCTATTTTTCAGGTGGGGGAGGGGGTCATTAACATTTTGGGGGACACCGCCTGTTTTGGGGGATACCCCATGCCTAGAACGCGACAATCTTCGCCGACGCCGGGCCCGACTGCACGCTGGAATCAGAGACAGTTTGATTGGAGCGTGGCGTGAAGCGACGTCAATCTGCGGCTCAGGCGCATGCGCAGAAGAAGGCGGCGACCGTCGCCTCGCCAGAGATCGACGATTTCACTCCTAGGAAATCAGGGCTTAAAGTGTCTTTACATTAAGACATCCAACAGAAAATCAGCCATCGATCGTCTTGAAAAAGCTAAAATAATTTATTCTAATAATAGTGGTTTAAGCAGTGGTGACCCAAAATGGCGGTAGGGGGAGGGGACATGACACAGAGTGCATAGCTAAAATTTTTAAGACCATATACGATAAGGCTTTTAATTTTATTCCATTATAGGTTTATTGCATTTTTCAAAGCGGGGGAGGCCATTTACATTTGCGGGGGGGGGACACCGCCTTTTTGGGGGGTGTACCCCTTGTTAAAGTGTCTTAACGTTAAGACAGGCAATAGAGAACAACCATCAACCTTCTCGAAAACGTTAATGCAATTTATTCTAACCAGGGAAGTACTCGACTTAAGTAATGATGAAAAAAGTTAAAAATGGTACCATTCGAAAGAGCATGCTGAAACACGCGTTTGACCCAAAGATCAAGTGCCCTCGTCCCCTCGTTTTTGAGATAAGGGATCTTAAAGTCGGCCGAAAAGTAGCCAAATTTGAAGACTTGGCAAAAAATTGAAGCTACCTCCCAATTCTCCCTTCCGGTGCTTGCTTAGCATCGCATCGTTTCCATGTTTGGTCATTTGCAAAGAAAGTAAAAGATGTTTTACGTTAACTACGTGTATACTGCGATGCAAAAGTTTAGACAAAATGCAAATATGTGAATAAAAAGAAAACTGTTCAACGAAATGTTTTCTAATTTCTACTGCAGGTACACAATATGGTCCCAAATACGTGTCTGGAGTTCTTAAAACAATAACTGGAATCAAATTTTGGATATTACAAAAGACATTTTTTTACATAGTTGCAAAAGTTCAGACAATAGTCAGATTTTATGCAAATATCCCTAGAAATGTGATTGGTGGAGGAAATGCGGGACTGTATTATTCATTTATAAAGTGCAGAGATTGCTGAATAAATAATCAAAATCTTAAAAGCTCTGTAGTTCTCGTGTAAAAAAGATGAGAAAGTTTGGAAGCCGAAATTTGAAAATGAACCTACTTTATTAATTTTTTGTCTTTTAAAACGGCTCTAGTATGGTAGTACATTGTTTTTACTTTGTGGAGAGCAAATTTAGACATGCGTATCGATCAAAAAGTCCAAGAAAAATTATATTTCTTAAGGATGAAGGAATTGAAAAAACGGCTCAGACTGACGATTCGCCCCTTAATCCTACAAAACTTCAACTTGGGTCAAAAACAGCACGTGACAGCATAAGTAGATGAACAATTGAATCGGAATGCAGAAAAAAAACAAAGAATTGTGCCTGATCCTTTTCGGACAGAGTGTCCCAAATAAGCCAGATTTTAATGTGAAAAGCAGCATATGTATCATCGTGACTAAAAATGAATGGTACTTTCTTTGATAAAAATTATTAAAATTGGGATGGCCTAGATGGATTATAATTCTTTTCGCGGGACTTGAGAAATATCCAATGATCATATGCTGTGCTGCTTTTACCAATAAAATCTGGCTTATTTGGAACACTCTGTCAGAACAGGCTCAAGCACAATTCTTTGTTTTTTTTTATGCATTCCGATTCAGTTGTTCATCTACTTATGCTGTCACGTGCTGTTTTCGACCCAAGTTGAAGTTTTGTAGGATTAAGGGGCAAATCGTCAGTTCGAGCCGTTTTTCCAATTCCTTCATCTTTAAGAAATATATTTTTTCTTGGTCTTTTGATCGATACGCATGTCTGAATTTGCTCTCCACATAGTAAAAAACAACGTACTGCCATACTGGAGCCGATTTAAAAGACAAAAATTAATAAAGTAGGTTCATTTTCAAATTTCGGCTTCCAAACTTTCTCATCTTTTTTACACGAGAACTACAGAGCTTTTGAGATTTTGATTATTTATTCAGCAATCTCTGCACTTTAAAAATGAATAATAAAGTCCCGCATTTCCTCCACCAATCACATTTCAAGGGATATTTGCATAAAATCTGACTATTGTCTAAACTTTTGCAACAATGTAAAAAAATGTCTTTTGTAATATCCAAAATTTGACTCCAGTTATTGTTTTAAGAACTCCAGACACGTATTTGGGACCATATTGTGTACCTGCAGTAGAAATTAGAAAACATTTCGTTGAATAGTTTTCTTTTTATTCACATATTTGCATTTTGTCTAAACTTTTGCATCGCAGTGTATGAGCTGAAATAAAGAATGCTGGTCAAGACTATGATGTGGAAAGCAGAGTGCTTTATCCATAGGAGCGAAAACATTTCAAAGAAGTTAAAGTTTTATCTTTTTACGCGTGATAACAATACATTTTAAAATTTTAGTTTAATTTTAAGTTTTTTTACTGAACCAAGTTATGTGTTGATTATTATACATTAAAATATATTTCACGTGTTTCTTAATGAATAATTCAGGATAATTAAATAAGTACGAAGAGCAGCTAATATGAGCTCATGTACAAAAAATGAAATAAATAGTCTTTGAGGTAAAAAATTAAATTGTCATGGATTATGATATCAGTTCTCATTTCAAAAAAAAATAATAATAATATATCGATACAAGAAGTTTTACTATGTGCTCACTCTTAGCAAAATCATTTATTTTTTTAAATTGAAATCGAGAAAAATAAATAGAAATTTTAAAAAGAAAACGAATAGTAAATGTCAATAGCTGCAAAATTATATCCATGTCGGAAATTACACCAAGGGTAGAGGGAAATAGTTATTTCCATTCTTAAAATATACTAATAAAGTCGACATTCATTGTAAAAACCCACGCCGTTCGAACAAAATTGGTCACTAGCGAAAAGTCTCTGTAACGTAAATGTACAGCATATTGCATGTTTATTTCGTACTGTTTAAAAACACTAGAATAACTTTTACTAGATCTGCTTTGCGTTCAACGGGTAGGAAAAAACTAACAAAATTGTAAATCAATACAAGTTTTAGCTTACTTTTCTGTAAAAGTAGAAAATAGGTGAAAAAAATCATGAAAGAAGACCTGATACATTGAAAAAAAAAACCATGCTCAAAACAATTGAGTCGAAAAAGCCCAACTTAATAAAAATAATAATATACACACAGAAATTTAAAGTATGAAAGTTGGGTTTTGAGCTGCGGAAATTGTTCCTTTCAGTCTGTCTATTGGTCAGTTCTTCTGCCCACCCCCGGCAATAGCTTTTGAGTGCATAGTCCGATTTGATTTTTTTTTTTTTTGATCGAAAGATCTCAGTGAGGACAATACACTCCCATATTCGACTTTTTGATTTGAACAATATTTCAATTTCGAATTTCCGTTTTTTTTTCCGCTGTCCTTCTTTATAACTTTTGAGGGAACAAGTCGATTCGAGCGAACAATTTTTTCTTTCGAAATATCTCAGAGAAAACACCTCATTCCTGTTTGATTGTTTTATTTGAACACATTTTCATTAAATTTTTAGCAGTTCAAAAAAAGCTGCCCCCCCCCCCCCGACGGAGCCTAGTCCCTAATAACTTTGCTTGAACAGTCCTATTTGAGCCCTTTTTTTTTTTTTTGAAAGAACATTCCTACGTACCCAGTAATGCAGTTGACAAAAATGTTCAGGGATACTCATCTTGAGTTATAGGGATCCACCAACAGAAAAGTGGTTTGAAAAAATTTATATTTGCAATTTTTACAATTAAAAAACCCAAATATCCCCCCCCCCCCCCCATGCTACAGAATTGTACGAACACTTAAAAAAATGATGAGAAAAAAACAGGAGGTTCAGTTGTCTCCTGGGCTCCTTAAACAAGGGACCTGCTTTAATCGCGAATAATAAGATAAAATTTAATTTTGATATTGTTTAAAGTTGTTTTTCCTCCTTAAAAAGCTCTCTGCTTTCCATGTCATAGGGTTGATAGTAGCTTTTTGCTTTAACACGCACAGGTAAAGTAAAAGATTATTGTAAAGCCGTCTTCCACAAGCTTTGCATCAGATGACCAAAAATGGGAATTAAGTGTCCCGCTAGATGCAAATAGTGTAATCGCAGCTTCCAGTTTCATTATAACTCGCTAAAATTGGCGAATTTTCAAAAAAAAAATCAGCTGACTTTAGGACCTTATATTTCGATAACGGGGCGCGAGGGCAAAAACGCATGCGTCCAGACACATGTTTTACAATGCTCTTTCGATTGGTACTCATTAAAAAAAAAAATTCATTATTCCATGATCGGGTACTTTCCTGGTAAGAATACTGGTTTAAGCAGCAGTGCCCAAAAATGGCAGTTGGGGGGGGGGGGGCATGAGACAGAGTGTACAGTTGAAATTTTTAAGACAGTATATGATAAAGATTTTTAATTTTATTGCTGGGCAGGTTCAATCTATTCTTCGGGTGGGGGAGGAGGTCATTAACATTTTGGGGGACACCGCCAGGCCCGTCATTTAGGGAGGTCAATTGCCCCTCCCCCTGACTTTGGAAAATCAATGTATTTGCATATAAATGGACGTGGTTTTTACCATTTTTTGGTAAATTTTACATTGTGTATACACCCTTTGCCCCCCCCCCCCTGGAAAAATGCGACATGAGGGGCCTGGACACCGTCTGTTTTGGGGATACCCCTTGCTAAAGTGTCTTTACATTAAGACATCCAACAGAACATCAGCCATCGACCGTGTTGAAAACGCTAAAGCAATTTATTCTAAAATAAGTGGTTTAAGCAGTGGTGACCCAAAATGGCGTTAGGGTAGGGTCATGATACAGAGTGCACAATTAAAATTGAACCGTTTATTTCAAAAACCAGTCAACAGACATTTTTTTTTCAAAATTGAGTTATTAGTGCCATGTGATTCTTTAGGGGTAAATACACATTTTAGTACAAAGAGAAAAAACGGTACTTTTATAGTGTGAAGATAACTAGCAAAATTTTGGCTTTAGTGCAAAAACCAGTCAACGGCGTCTGTTATCTGGTTTTTGCACTAAAATAGATTTTTTGCGGCGCACATTTGGTGTTACTGGTCTGGCTTGCTCTTGGCTGAGAAAAATTCCTTATCAGCTGGCGGAGTGCCAAGAAGAATGCATTCAAGGTAAAGGACGGATATTTATCTCCAATTCTTATAGTTAGTCCCCGTTTTTATATTGGTATTCTTTTAAACTAATTAGAATAATGTCAGAAAGTTCCGATGAAGAGACTGCAGAAAAAAGGAGGCGAGGAGTTACAAATGAGGCAAAGTACAGGCGGAACGTTAATCGTACGGCCCGAGTAAAAGGTGAGAGTTATGTCTCATTTACTGGCAAGCAAGTACCTGCTCTTGAAAAACCAAATTTTATAACATGTAATTGCAAAATGAAATGCTATTTAAACAGAAATGAACATGTAATAAATGAAACTGGGGGTTATTTCCACAAACTTGAAAACAAAAATTCACAAGATACATACATTCAAAACCTAATAGAAATTAGTGAAGTTATGCGTAGAACGAAAAATCAAAATCATGCTGAAGAGAAAACATCAAGTGTGGAAAATTCCGAAAGAGAAGCCTTTAAAAGAAATTATTCTTACAAATACAATTTAAAAATCAGTGGGGAATTGAAACATGTTTGCAAAAATGTTTTTATGAAAATTCATGGAATTTCGCACAACAGATTAGGGAGAATATGTCAGTTATTATGTACCAATACAACCCCTAAAGACGAGAAAGGTCAAAACAGAAGTGGCAATGCCATTTCGGGTCACATTTGCGAGCTTATTCATGAGCAAATCTCTAAATTTGAAGTTAAAAAGACCCACTACGGGTAAAAACGCATAAAATACCTTGATTCCCGTTTAAATATTACGAAAATGTATGAATTATTCATCAATGATCATCCTAATCTAAAAGATGTTGTCATGTATAACTTCTATTATTTATATTTTTGTGAAAACTTTGGGTACTCCTTCGGTAGACCGCAAGTAGATGTTTGTAGTCAATGCGAAAGCCTAAAGGCAAACCTAAAAGACCAAACTCTAGACGACTATACTAAACGTGAGGCAGCTACTGTTGGCGCCGCAGAGCGATAAATGGCGAATCTCTCTTCGCCATGCGCGCCAATACGCCCAAAGGGTTATTTGAACTTTAAATACAGTTCACACTCGCGTTTTGGAGGAGAGGGTCGCCTCAAATCTTGTACTTAGTTGTTGTAATCTTTCGAAAATTATAGCGGGTATATCCCCATTTCATTGCTTAGTAGTAGAAATAAAAATAATTTGTTGTTTCGTCTATTGAATATGTTTGAATAGCACGAATAGCCATTACATTTTTCGAAAGTAGCTCATGATTGTTAGAGCTCCATTTGTACAAGTGCATTCCACCGACTTTCAACATACCTAACAGTTGCTGTTGAATTTGTAAAGCCGTATCTAAATCTGGCGCACCGCTAAGTACATCGTCGACGTAAAAGTCATTTTTCACTACTGCTGATGATCAAGAATATGTTTTTGGAAAAGATGAAAACATTTCTGTGAAGACATTAGGTTTATCATGGAATCCTGTAAAGGATAGTTTTCATTTTCTTTCAAGTATCAAAGATGTCCCAATCACTTTGACAAAAAGAACAATGCTATCGATCATTGCTAAGTTATATGACCCATTGGGTTTGTTAGGTCCTTTGGTGGTAAAAGCTAAAGTCATCATTCAAAAATTATGGTTGTTAGGACTACCTTGGGATTCTGAAGTACCTTTTAGAGAAAGAATTGAATTTGAAGAATTTATTCAAGATCTGAAGATTATCGACCAATTGAACATTCCGCGTTGCGTCATCCCAAGTGACAGTAGACATTTGGAATTTCATGGATTTTCGGATTCGTCTGAGTATGCATACGGAGCTTGCATATACGTTCGTGCTAAAGATCGCTTCGGTAACATCAGTGTGCATTTGTTATGTAGCAAGTCTAGAGTAGCACCTGTAAAGCGTGTTTCCCTTCCGCGTTTAGAACTTTTAGGAGCTGTTCTGCTGTCAAAGCTAGCTAGTAAAGTTTTAGAAGCAATGCAACTGAATGTTGATGAAGTGCACTTATACACAGATTCAACCATTGTGTTATCGTGGATTCGAACCCCGCCGCATCTTTTAAAATGTTTTGTAGCCAATAGAGTAGTCCAGATAACGGATTTAACCAGCAAGTTCGAATGGCATCATGTGAACTCAAAGGACAATCCAAGTGACCCTTTGTCTAGAGGACTGTCGGTGAATGAACTTTCACAAAGCAAACTCTGGTGGCTCGGTCCAGGGTTTCTACTAAGTGACACAAATTTTCGAAGTCACTATGACTGTTCGAACACTGACCCAGCATATACGAAAGAACTTAAACCAACTGTGAACAGTTACGTCCAATCTACTGTGCAAAATAACTTTTTTGATAATTTTTTAAAAATTTCAAATAATTATGTGAAACTAATTAGAATTTTAAGTTTTGTTTTCAGGTTCATCTGGAAATTGCCTAATGGAAATATAGTGAAAAGACCCATTTCAAAAATTGCTATTTTACCTGTAAATGTTGTATAATGTTATTTCAAAAATTGCTATTTTACCTGTAAATATTGTATAGTATAATTTCAAAAATTGCTACTTTACCTGTAAATATTGTATAATATTGTAATTTATGTTTGCTTTGAAATGATATTTCAAGGCCCGGCGGGATGTTGGCGCCGCAGAGCGATAAATGGCGAATCTCTCTTCGCCATGCGCGCCAATACGCCCAAAGGGTTACTTTGAACTTTAAAATACAGTCCTCACTCGCGTTTTGGAGGGGAGTGTCGCCTCAACTCTTGTACTTAGTTGTTGTAATCTTTCGAAATTTATAGCGGGTATATCCCCATTTCATTGCTTAGTAGTAGAAATAAAAATAATATGTTGTTTCGTCTATTGAATATGTTTGAATAGCACGAATAGCCATTACAGCTACAGAGCTAATGGTACATAAAAGGAGGGCTACAAAATTTTATGCTAATTTAAAAGAAGCATCCAAAAATGAGGATAATGAAACTGCAGCCCTATGCTTTGATTACATGCAAAATTTGCCTCTCCCGAATATTCCTGTCCAGGAAATTTTTTATATGAGACAACTATGGGTAAACGTATTCAGTATTCATGATTTAAAAAGTAGTAAATCAAAAATTTACCTTTATCATGAAGGAGAAGGTAATAAAAGCCCAAATGAGGTATGTAGTTTTTTACTACACTACATACAAACCGAGATACCTGTAACTGTAAAAAAGCTCACCCTTTTTAGTGACGGACCATCAGGCCAAAATAAAAACCATACGGTTGTAAGATTTCTAATGAATCTTTGTGACAAAGGACGTTTTGATGAAATCATTCACAACTTTCCTGTTCGTGGACATTCATTCTCCCCATGTGACAGAGACTTTGGATCTATAAAAGGAGTCATAAGAAGGGTTGATAGAATTTATACTCCAGATGAGTATAGTGAACTTATTTTAAAGGCTAGTAAAACAAGTCGTTTTACCATCCATAGAGTTACACCGAAAGGTATTTTTAATTTCAAAACGTGGCGGCCACTAGGGTGGAGCGAAAAAAATGAATTTTTGATTTTCGTAAACGGGTACCTTTCATTTACTGTGAATGAGGATAAGTAACAATTCTGTAAAATATTTCACTTTTGCGACGTCATCTTTAGTCTGCGCATTTGGCCTAAAGTTTTGAAATATTTGATTTTTTCAATATTTTTCAATTTTTTTAAAAAAATATAACAAATGATAAAACTAGTGACGGGTGGATATTAAATGGAAGAAAAAGGTTTGAAATATACAAGGAATTTTTTCAAACCATTTTAAATTATGATTTCAGTCTGCACATTAGGCCCAAAGTTCATCAAATTTCCCAAAATTTCTGATATTTTCAACATTTTTTTACTCAGTTTTTTCTCTCAATATTCATTTGAAGTGTCTGCAAACCTGTTTTTGTTCATTTTGTTATTACTTAGCTCTCTGCAACTCTTCGCTAGCTCATATGGAACTACCCAGGACTCACCACGAGGAGGTGCCCGCACTTTGGGTGCCACCCGTGCTCCCCTTGCTTCCAACCAATGAGAGCACACATCAACATTTTTAGACAAGTCAGGAACAATAAAATGTTTCTTTGAATAGGATATTGTTTGCATTGTTTTTGATGGATGCTCTACAAAGACAGAAAAATACAAAAGTGTAATACGGAAACTGGAAGAAAAACTTGATAGACCTCTGTAACGGGATATTTGCCAATTACATTTGAATGAACTTAATTTGCGACATTTTTTGCAAAAGCTAGATGGACCTACCAGTGGACCAAAGTGATTTTTTGGGCGTGTTGGGCGAAACTAAGCAACATTTATACTTTCAAATCAGTTCAGTTTGAACTGAACCTATAGAATTTGTCATTGATCAGATCGATTTTGACAATAAAAATGATTTTAAGTACTGAGCAACAGTAATTTCATGAGATGAGCAAGATAGTTTTGACTGGGAAAATATCCAAAAAAAAATTGAAACAAAGCTTTCCCAAGCCAGATGGTTGACTACAGCAAACATAATCTTTGGACTATAATTTTTAAAAGAGTTAATACTTTCGCGGTAAAAGTGTCCTAGCTCTTTTAGGATGAAGTGCATACGTTACTAATTTAGCTATAAATTTGTGCGAGATTATAAAGAGTTATACTTATCTCTCCGGGAAAAGCAGAAAATTGTATTCACACCCATTCAAAACAATGTATACTTTGCACCCTAGAAATATGCTGTTATCGATATCTATACATATAAAAATGGATGTATGTATGTTTGTTCCTTATACAAATCTAGTTTTTGTCGGATTTTCAACAAAATTAGCACAGAGGTTCCTTTATGCACTAAAATTCACATAGTCGGGGTTTTGAAATTTTAAAAAAGTCCAAAAAGCACAAAATTCAAACTTTTTGTCTCAAAATAGCCATTTTCTTTCATCTTTGAATAGATAGAGTAATAGAGATAAGCCTTTAAGCATACAAATTGATAAAATGTAACACGTTTAAATAGGGGTATTTTCCAATAAAGATTACGGTTAACAATGAAGTATCAATTTAAAGCTCACCTATTTTATTTTAACATGAAATAAGTTTTTATATTCCCATGTAGATAAAATTCATTCAAATATATTTTTAGAGCTATGTTGTATTAATAAGCACCCGGTCAACGCCGGTAATAATCTAGTTAGTTTATAAGAGAAAGCATATAAAGAAACTTGTTTTAAATCGTATTATCAACGCTCAATCTAGAAAACAAACAAGCAAACAAGTGAGAATGCTTCAGATCCCAAAAATAGATAAAAATATATTTTCATACATTACATACATAAATCAAAAGCCAGAATACATCGATATGTTTTCTTGTCATGATGTGGAAATTACACAGCCACCTTTTATACGTAATTTAACAACACAATATTTACAAAGATTACTGGAAACTGAGAATTTAAATATGATTTCTGAATGCGCTCTTTTTAAACTTCCATTCAAGACGCAATCAGTTGAAAGAGCTGTCAAATAGGTCACAAGCTCTTCAAAATTGGTATGTTATCACAGGAAAAGAAAACGTTTAGTGAAAACGAGGATATCTGATAAAAATATTAGATCAATTTACGCCACAAAGGAACAGTTTAACTGTTGAAGACGTATCTAAGAAATGTAAATCCGTGCTCGAATTGGTTGGAAGGAAGGGCTCACGTGTAGGACTAGAAGTACGGTCACCTCCTCGTGGTGAGTCCTGGGTAGTCCACATGAGCTAGCGAAGAGTTGCAGAGTGCAAAGTAATAACAAAATGAACAAAAACAGGTTTGAAGACACTTCAAGTGAATATTGAGAGGAAAAACTGAGTTAAAAAATGTTGAAAACATCAGAAATTTGGGAAATTTGATGAACTTTTGGCCTAATGCGCAGACTGAAATCATAATTTAAAATTGTTTGAAAAATTTCTTGCATATTTCAAACCTTTTTCTTCCATTTAATATCCACCCGCCACTAGTTTTATCATTTGTAATATTTTTTTAAAAAATTTGAAAAATATTAAAAAATTCAAAAATTTAAAAACTTTATGCCAAATGCGCAGACTAAAGATGACGTCGCAAAAGTGAAATATTTTACAGAATTGTTACTTATCCTCATTCACAGTAAATGAAAGGTACCCGTTTACGAAAATCAAAAATTCATTTTTTTCGCTCCACCCTAGCGGCCACGGTATTATAAAAAAATAACCCACTCAGATGAAACCTCAAGAAGATGTATTCCTAAGGATGAAAAAGATATTTTCAAAATATCAACTTATAAGCAGTTCATTTACAATAACAGAAGTCATGGGAGAGTGGTGGTAAAGCCACATATTGATGGATTCGTTGAGTCTACATTTTCACTTCTAAGAAAACAAAATCTCCCAGAATTGCCTACTGAAAGGGCATATCCTTAAGGAAAGGTGAGAATTTCTTTTTCCTTGATATAAACTTACCTCTTATGCTGAACCTTATCAACTCTCGTTTCATATTTTAGTTTAACTTTTTTATTTTGTCGTTATCATTATAGGTTCCTATTAATGCAAAGAAAATTCGAGATCTAAACAATCTCAAACAATATCTAATTGGATATGAAAATTTCTACACCAGCATTTTGAATTGGCCAACTACTAATAGTGAAAACATAGTCAAAATGGTTCACGATAACGAATAGCTATCTCTCCAGGAACCAAAATATGTCAAAAAATACCTTATATGATAATGTAATTAGTAGGTGATAAATAAAAATATAATGTTTTTCCCTAACATTCTCATTTTTACTACAAGATATTACAAAAATTGAGAGCAAAGCTCTGAAAATACGCTTGAACGATTACTTTATTGCAAAAAGTCAACTACAAAAGTTTTAATAATTTTTTTTGTACTGAAAATAAAACGTAAGAAAATATTTTTTTGTCGGTAAAGTATCCAAATGAGGTCTACTTTAAGCCTAAAAAAATCAACACCTAAATAAAAAGCAGTAAGTTGTTAAACAGTTTTTTTCGTTTTTCTCAAAACAACAAATTTGTCTGTTGACTGGTTTTTGAAATAAACGGTTCAATTTTTAAGACAGTATATGATAAAAGCTTTTAATGTTATTGCTGGGCAGGTTCAATCTATTTTTTGGGTGGGGGAAGGGGTCATTAACATTTTGGGGGACACCACCAGGCCCGTCATTTAGGTGGTCAGGGGGGTCAATTGCCCCCCCCCCCCCGTGACTTTGGGAAATCAATGTATTTGCATATAAGTGGGCGTGGTTTTTGCCATTTTTTGGCGATTTTTAAATTTCGTATATACTCTTTACCCCCCCCCCCCTTGGAAAAATGCGAAATGACGGGCCTGGACACTGCCTGTTTTGGGGGGGTACCCCTTGCTAAAGTGCCTTTACATTAAGACATCCAACAGAACATCAGCCATCGACCGTCTTGAAAACGCTAAAACAATTTATTCTAATAATAGTTGTTTAAGCAGTGTTGACCCCAAATGGCTGTACTGGGGGGGGGGGAGTTCATGATACAGAGTGCACAATTAAAATTTTTAAGACAGTATATGATAAAGGTTTTTAATTTTATTCCGTGATAGGTTTATTACATTTTTCAAACAGAAGAGGTAATTAACATTTGGGGGAGGCACCGCCTTTTTGGATGGAGTACCCCTTACTTCAGTGTCTTAACGTTAATACAGGCAACAGAAAACAACCATGAACCATCTCGAAAACATTAAAACAATTTATTCTAAGAATAGTGGTTTAGCAGTAGTGCCCAAAAACGGTGGTTGGGGGGGGGGGGAGTCATAATACAGAGTACACAGTTGAAATTTTTAAGACAGTATATAATAAAGGTTTTTTATTTTATTCCATGGCAGGTTCGTTCCATTTTTCAAAGCGGGGGGAGTCATTAAGATTGGGGGGGGGATACCGCCTTTTGGGGGGGGGGAGTACTTCTTGCTAAAGTGTCTTACGTAAAGACAGGCAACAGAGAACAACCATCAACCGTCTCGGAAACGTTAAAGCAATTTATTCTAAGAATAGTGGTTTCAGCAGTTACCCAAAAGTGGCTGCTTGGGAGGGGGGGTGCAGGTTGTAATACAGAGTGCACAGTTGAAATCATTAAGACAGCAAATAAAAAGGTTTTTAATTTCATTGCTGGGTAGGTTCATTCTATTTTTCGGGTGGGGGGGAGGACATTAACATTTTGGGGGGCACCGCCTGTTTTGGAGGGTACCCTTGCTAAAATGTCCTTACATTAAGACATCCAACAGAAAATCAGCCACAGACCATCTTGAAAACGCTAAAGCAATTTATTCTAATAATAATGGTTTAACCCTACACAGCATGATTTTTTATTTTTCGTAGAAAAAAATATATGTGTTTGTCAATGTAATAAGAAAACATGGAAAAATATTTAAAAAAATTTAACTCTGAATTTTCACCCCTTTCTAATTAAAACTAGTTTTGTTGCCAAATGGCTACACCATGCATTCAACAGATAAAAATGATCGTAAATGATAGTCTTGAAATTAGTTCTTTTTTGTAAAAAAAATAGAGAAATTCAACATTTGGTGCAATGTACTCTTGTAATCCTTTACATTTTGGCATTTTACATTAGTTTTTATATGTACTTGTACTTTCCGATGATCAATTCTGTCAAATCTGATGTCTTTTGGAGGCTTTCTCGCGCAAGCATTCTTTCTTTTCTCTTTTTTTTTTTTTTTTGGTTTGTAACTAGTTCCTCTGTAGCTAATGGTCTCTTTTTAATACGCTTTTATTAATTTCACATTCACATGTGGGTTTGTTTGTATGTATGTAACTCTGAATAAAAGATAAAATTTAAGTTCTTTGCAAACATAAAATTAATATATTTAATATTATTTTTAATACTAAAGGCTAAACTGTATTACACATTGATGTATTATAAGTACATGTAAACTTAAGTGCGGATATTCAGTAGTTTTGAAAATCAGAGGGAAACCCGTGATGATCACAGCGCATTCCAATGTAAAAGCGTATTTTTTAGTTTTCTTTTCAAAACTATATTGTAAAATTATTAATGACTTTACTTGTCCGTATAAGCACAACGTTTGTGCTAACTGAAATCTAAAATGAACACGTTTTAAAGGATTTTCCGTATTGATTTTTTGTTTGTTCACTCTGTTGAACATCAACTAAGCATTGATAATTGCGAGGTCTTATAAACGGTAGAACAGCCGAAAGTACCACTTTTGGGTCCGCATGATTATATACTGCTCGACATTGAAAATGCAACACCAAGAAGGAGTGGTCAGAAATTGATGAAATTTGGTAAGAAGACAGAGACAGCATGGAACAATAAGTGATATTTATTTCAAAATAAATAAGCAAAATTTAGAGCGAGGACGGCGTCGGCTCAGTAAGAAGTAGGACCACCGCGGACAGCGATGCACGAAGAAACACGTCTAGGCATGAAGTCAATAAGCCTGCGGATGGTGTCGTGAGAGATGGCACTCCATTCCCTTTCAACCATTTGCCACAGTTCGTCCTCTGAACGAGGCAGTGACAGGTTCTGCAAACGGCGTCCAATCACGTCCCACACATGTTCGATTGGTCACAAGTCAGGAGAGTATGGTGGCCAGGAAAGCATCTGTACACCTCGTAGAGAATGTTGGCTGATTCGAGCACTGTGAGGCCGGGCGTTATCCTGTTGAAAAATTGCATTTGGCAGACCCTGAAGGTAGGGGATTGCCACCGGCCGCAGTACATTATCTACATATCGTTGGGCCGTCATAGTGCCCCGAATACGAACTAGAGGTGATACGGAATTGTATGCAATAGCGCCCCAAACCATTATGCCACGGTGTCGCGCTGTGGGGCGTTCCACAGTTACTGCCGGATTCGATCTTTCTCCACGTCGACGCCACACACGTATGCGATGACTATCGCTGGACAAACAGAAGCGGGATTCATCTGAGAACACTAAGGTTTGCCATTCTGCCATCCACGTCACTCTGGTCCGGCACCATTCCAAACGTTGGAGTCTGTGCTGTGAGGTCAATGGCAGTTTTCTTAGCGGGCTCCGTGATTGCAGGCCACGTGCAACCAGTCGACGGGAAATGGTTCTGGTCGACACAGGAACATCCAGGGTACCTTGCACGTGCTGCAGAATCGACGTACAAGTGACTTGCGGGTCCGCCACAGCTTGTCGGTGAATCCGTCGATCCAAGCGGTCTGACGTCACTCTGGCTGCACCTGCACCCCTCAATGTGGCTACATTTCCTCTTTCCAACCATCTCCGACACAGCCGATGCACAGTGCTTGCATCCATGTGGGTATCAGCTGCAATTTGACGCATGGACCAACCTCCCCTTCTCAGTCCAATCACCAGACCCCTTGTAAAGTCGTCTATATGCTGGAAGTGTCTTCGTTGAGGACGGCGTGGGATTTCCTCCTATCACACGTATCCTTCGAGACAAAAACCAAATTTCTCCGATAATTAGTCTGGCAGAAAAACCAACATGAACATAGCCTACTTTTCAACTTCATTCTCTTATATCTTACTTCACGTGCGTTGGAGAGCTGCGCATTTCATATCATTTGCATAACTCAGTGACGTGCGTCTACGGTAAAATTTGCATGAATTTCTGACCACTCCTTCTTGGTGTTGCATTTTCAATGTCGAGCAGTGTATTATACCTTCCAAAAATAGAAAGAAGCTAGCGCGAAACATAAACAAAGCACACATACTTCATGAACTATAGAGATGAATCGAAGTGTTCTCTGGATGCTTACTGCATAATGTTGCCAAATGGCTACAGACGTGTATTATGTCCTAGATTTTTTCCAAATAATTATTTTGATGTAAAACGCATCTTAAACGAAAGATAAATGTTTATTTTATTCATGTTATTTTTTTAAAAGACGAAGAAAAATATTTCATTGTAAAAAATAATTTCAAAACATGGTAGTTTGAGTGATTTTAAAAGCTATCCATATGGATTCATTTAAGAGCATGTAACAGACCAGTGCTGCCATGTATGGAGGATAAATGATGATAATTGCTTTAAATATACCCAATACTTGCTTTTTATGCATTGAGTTGCCTTATGACTACATTCTGCCATTCATAAGGAGGACAAATTGTCCATGTAGCCAATTGGCAACACCATGCAGTGTAGGGTTAAGCAGTGGTGAAACAAAATGACGGTGGGGGGGGGGGGTGTCATGATACAGAGAGCACAGTTGAAGTTTTTAAGACAGTATATGATAAAGGTTTTTAATTTTATTCCATAACAAGTTCATTCCATTTTTCAAAGCGGGGGATATCATTAATATTTAGGGGGGGAGCACCGCCTTTTTGGGGAAGTACCCCTTGTCATCCACCGTCTCGAAAAAGCTAAAGCAATTTATTCTAATAATAGTAGTTTAAGCAGTGATGACCCAAAATGGCGGTAAGGGGGGGGGTCATAATACAGAGTGTACAGTTGAAATTTTTAAGACAAAAAATGAAAAAGGTTTTGATTTTATTCCTGGATACATTCATTCCATTTTTCGGGGAAGGGGGGTCGTAAACATTTTAGGGCACCGCCTGTTTTTTTTTTTTTGAGGGGGGGGAGGGTACCCCTAACTAAAATGTCCTTACAATGAGACATGCAACAGACATCCCCCATCGACCGTCTCGAAAACGCTAAAGCAATTTATTTTAAAAATAGTGGTTTAAGCAGTCTGACCCAAAACGGCGTCGAAGGGGGGGGGGGGAGTTCATGATGGGTATTGCTGCAGTTGCAATTTTTTAGGTGATTCTTGTCACAGGCGTTGGTCTGTGACAAGAATCACCTAAAAAATTCGGAAAATTTTTACTGTTTTGTTTGTGGGGGGTGCTGAGTAATATTTTAGGAGTTGGGGGGCACCGTCTTCTTTAGGGGGGAGTACCCCTTGCCAAAGTGCCTCAATAGTAAGACATGAGACAGAGGTCAACCGTCGGCTATCTTAAAAATCACTCCAGCAATTTATTTCCATAATATTGGTTTAAGCATTGGCGTTCCAAAATGGGGATTGGTGGGGGTCTGAATTGGGGGGGCTCAAGGTGCGCCGTTGAAATTTATCAGACGATTTCTGAAAGAGGTCTTTTTTCTTTTTTTTTTTTTTTTCGGGGAGAATCTTTCGGTTGGGGGGGGGGTGTTGCTCTGTAAAATTGGGGGCATCTTTTTTGGGGGCGGGGGGCTTCCCCTGGGTACTAAGACATGCAATAGAGATAAGCCATCGACCATTTCGAAAGTCATTCTAGCATTTTTTCCTTTAAAAAAAGCTTAAGCGTTGGTGTCCCAAAATGGTGGAAGGGTATACGGTACCGTTTTCTTCAAAAACATGTTTGAAAATGCGTAATTTCGAGCAAAATTTTATAGCTCAGTGTCCTTTGATGTTGGAGGAAAATCTTAAGAATTTTTGGAGATGCTTTCTACGGAATTCTGAAGAAATTCTTGAAATTTAGCTTTACAAAACTGTAGAAAATCTTAATGCATATCTTAAGCAAATTTGCGAACTTTGACCGCCCGCTACCACGTCCGGTTCCTTATACCCGGCCTGGTAGACCGGGCGATAAAAATATGTACTTGCCAAAATATATGTACTTTCTATTTATTCAAAAAAATTTAATGTACCTTATGATCACATTTTTTATTTTTCCAGCTCTTGGTCGAAAAACAATGATTAAAATTTAAGATCACAGTACAGAAATGTGAAGAAGAGCATACATGGAATGAAAAAAGATAGTGGGCCATCCATCTATCGTGCACGCAAGAAATTCCGCGCGTTATTCACACGTCACTAGGAGGCGTGGTTTAATCGGGACACCACTTGGGGTATTCGCTAATGTGTATTGGGAAATGGTGTCGAAGCGTGGCTTGCGAAGTAGTAGCTGAAACCCGGGAAAAAAAATAAATTAATATAAAGAAAAAAAAATAGCAAGCGGAATGCTCAAAATATAGAGATATTGGAACTTTTTCAGAAATATAGGAAAATGTAGGAATAAAGTAAGGCTGCTAGTACTGAATTAAATTTACAAATGCTAATAATTAAATAACAGGAGTTTTAAAAGTATTTTTGTATGTGATTTCATTAAAAAATTTATTGATCGAAGATTAAGGTCATTTTAATTTTTTTAACAATGATTTTGCATTTTACGAATGTGTTGTTCCAAATAAAAAAATATGTTGCATTTACACCTTTAGTTTCAAGTAGATCATCACAATCCTTGGGTGCAAAGGTGGATCCAGCTTATTGTGGTTAAGGAGGGGGTCATTTTCTGAAGGAGATCAAAGGGCAATTTTTGAGCAAAAATGAGAGTGTCTGCAATTTTTTCGTAATATTAGACCCAAAAATGCAGTTTTGTGCTATGTTTGCGGTCACTTTAGGGGGAGGGGGTGTCATGACCCCCACCCCCATCTGGATCCGCGTTAGTCTAGATGTGATTTCAATACTTTGGAACCAGTTTTTTTTTTTTTAGAACCTTGAAATATTAGGGTAAACCGGGGGATTGCCGCCACTCCTAACAGAGATGGCGCTAGGAAATGCCCGACAGGGGGGCAAGCTTGTCCGACAGGGGGGAACAGGTATAATATAAAATTTTAGTTACGAAAACTAAGTTTCTTATAATATGCAGTTAATTTTAAAGGAAGGGATGGGGTTCGGGACTCTCCATCGATTTCCAACGTCTTGTGCTATTTCTCAAACAGCTGAAGTTGAAAATTCTTCCTTGTCCCGTTGTGCTTGTTTCAGAACCGTTTTTTTTTTTTTTTTTCTTTTTTTTTAATTCAGATTCCTCTGGAGAAATAATCTTGAGACTATGTTTATGGATGAGTTTTATCAATTTTTGTTGAAAATCGGCAATCCTTTTTAGTTCCTTTTGCACGTGATGGTTGTTTTGTGTTATACATAAATCAAATTTACCCGTTTTTTAATACTCTGCGAAAAATGTTTGGGGGTGAGACTCTTGCCCCCCTTATTTGCCGCCCCTGGGTTGTGGAACAGAGACTGTCTCCCAGAAATTATTCAAAATTGTCCCCAAAACAAAAAATTTATATGTTTATTTTTTTTTCGACAACGTATTTGAAAATCTAGTTGGCTTTATAGGTTGTTGTTGCTCTTCTTGGGGGGGGGGGGTAATTTTAAAAATTCCTATATCTTCATTTTTCCCCATTAAGAAAAACGAGAAGCCAAGCCTTGTCAGCAAGTCCTTAATATGTTTCTGTGAACGGAATTAAAGTAGTGTAAGTTTAATGGGGGAGGCGGCCCGGTGACCTAACTGATGAAAAATCGCCCAGATTGGCTCTCGGTGATGGCCCTGGTCAGCTGCCCCAATGAAGCAATCACGATTTTTATTATTGTTATTATTTATTTATTTCAACTGCTGCTTGCAAAGGTTTCTATGATGTTACTTTTCCTTTCGGTTAAAAAACGTTCGAAAATAATATTTCTTTACTTAGAAGTTAGCTTATACTAGGAAATCCTTCACTAAGATTTAAAGATCACATTTCCTGTCTAAATTTTACAGAAAAAAAAATTAATCATCCTGATTCATGTCTTTCTATTGATTTTAAATTTTATTTATTTATTTTTTAATACTGGGAAGGTTTTTCCCTTTTTTTACACTGCAAAATGAGAATGCCGACTCCTTACCTGAAAAACTGGCAGGGGATCGGGAGAACGGCCCTGTGTTAAAGAAGTGCGCAACAGTGTGATTCCATTTGTTTACCTATTTGCTTAAAATTTGAACCAAAGAAAAGAAAAAATATGTTTTCTAAAGTGCAAGAAAACTTTTTTTTTGTGCACAGTACCGTAAAGTCGGGTTACTTGGACCCACAAAGAGGTTACTTGAGCCCACAGTAAAATGATAAAATCTGGGTTTGGTACTAGCATTAGAGACTGCAGAGTGCTTCTACCTAGAGGAGAAACGAGGAACTACGTGCAAGTCTTCAACTAATAAGTACCAAACCTAGATTTTATCATTTTACTGTAATGGGCTCAAGTAACCCCTTAGGGTCCAAGTAACCCGACTTTACGGTAAAACATTTAAAATTAATGTAGGTGCGATTAATTTTTACTTTTAGATCAAATGTTATAAAGGCATTACAAACAACCAACAGCAGTTACATCCTGCTACTATCCTCTAATATATTAATGAAAAAATCATATAACGGTAATCTCATAATGCGACAGTTAATTAAAGCGTTTGCTACGGTTTATAGATATGCTTGCCATTTTTTGACATGTATTTTAAAACGAAGAACACATGCATTTTAATAAAAAAAAAAGAAATTAAAATCAAACCATAATAATTTCTGTTTGTTACCTTGTTGGTGAAGGAAAGGTTCAAAGACAAGAGGAGATTCACACCCAAAAGGCCCGATGATGGAGAGAAAGTACAGGAAACGACAGGAAAAAATTTCTTTCGACGAAAACGTCTTTTTTTCGTAAAGTGCTCTTATTTCTACTTCTCTAAAGCCGAAGCCTTCAAGCTCCCGCCAAAAATCACTCCTCCCTCCCCCCCACCGACACCTGTTACACTAATGAAAACTCTAACGATGCCCAATCGTACAATAGCGATTGGCGACGCAACTCGCAATTCCGGAGTCCTGAGGGAGATAGTCAGCCCCTTCATCAGCAGGGGGATGTCTTTTCCTTTCTTCACACAGTCGTTGGGGCGACGGGTCCTCGGCAGTTGGTGGCAAAGGCCCTGAGAGAAACACGTGTCCAGCGGCTGGTCTAAAAAATGAGGTTGTTGCAATTTAGCAGCTATTTATCGTTGATGATTATCAGATTCTCAGAAAGTAATAATGACTTGCCACGCTGCTGGCGATTTCGGGTGGGGACCTCTGGTTAGGAAAAGAAAGGGGAAGATTTGTAATTTTCCACCTGAACAAAAATAACTTTTTCCAGCAGAACTTACGTTCATCCCAAAGAGATACGACGGCAGCTACTTCCAGAAGGTTCTCGTGATCGAAATTAGCCTGGAATTGCATAATTCGTCGATTAATGAGAATATTCTAGAAAAAATAAAGTTTTTTCAATTTAAAGATTTTATTGAACTAGTTTTACTGATCTGTCGGAATCAGAAAAAATTTCGGCATTTAAATTTCTGTCGGAAAATTTGATCGTCGGCAAAAAAATTCCCGACGAAGTTAGAAATTTTCCCCGATGGGGGAGCAAGACGTTTCCGACGGGGGGTAATTGCCCCCCCCCCAGCTAGCGCCGCCACTGACCCCTAATATTCTAGTCAAGGACACCAGTTAGGCGACCCGACAGCTCCGGACTTCTATCGAACGGTACTACAACTAATGCCCCGAGTGGACGGTAGCCATTGCTCACGTTTTTTTTGTTTTTATAGTGACGAACATTGTTTTGAAGAAGTTTGATCTTATTTTTCCACTTTGAATAAGTTGAGGTATGTACCTTTAGATGTTACAATGGCACCATTTGCTATGAATAATCTTTAACTACATATTTTAGCCTACATTTTAATCAACAATATTGATCACTTCCATTTGTTTTTATGTCGTTAAATCTACGTTTCTTCCATGTTGTCCAAACGGGGTTATCACGCCACCTTTCCGGGGGTGATGCCGCCATGGTGGCGGCATTACCCCCGGACGCGTCTTTCCACTGTATTCATCAAAAACATTTTTTTTAAAACAGCTAACATGCGCAAAAGTAAACTGAGCTTGATAAAAATTTTCGTTTCAAAATTTTCGAGGGATTTAAGAGATATAAACTCTTTCCAAAAAAGTTTTTAAAAAAAAATCGTCCAAAAAGCATGCAAAGAATGCCATTTTTTATATTATTTTAAATAGTTAACACAATTTTTTCATTTATTTTCTAGATGCCTAGAGTTCATAAAAGGTTTACCGATAAGGCTAAATGGTCTGAGCAAGATTTAAAAGCAGCTTTGCAGCATGTGTTTGAAGGTAAATCAGTTAAAAATGTTGCTGCACATTTTAATATTCCACGATCAACTCTTCGTGATAGAATTAAAAAAAAAACATTGACTCCTACCATGGGTAGAAACCTAGTTTTTAACAGGGAACAAGAAGAAATATTGAGAGACAAAGTTTTTACAATGGCAAACTTATTCTTTGGAATTACAATTACAGAATTGAAACGTATGGCATTTGAAGTGGCAGAAGACTTAAATATCAAACACAATTTTAATCGCACAACAAAAATGGCCGGAGAGGATTGGGTAAGTGGTTTTCGGAAAAGAAACCCTAGGTTTCTCTAAGAAAGCCCTCTGCAAAAAGCATGAACAGATTGAACAGGGTAATGGGTTTTAATAAAGAAGAAGTTGATAATGTTCAACTTTGTGCCATATATGCCATGAATATGGAACCAACGAACTGTGGTACACATGCACTTGTTGTGGCAAGTGGGTTCATTTAGAATGTAGCGATGCTGAAACAGCTGACAACTTTTTTTTTGTGATTTTTGTAACTTTAAGAAATCAGATCAATTTTAAATACACTGTTTTTTCACTCGTATAACCTAATAATGTCACTTCTTTTGCTTTTCAGTTCCTATATTATTTTGCTATATGCATGCAAGATTTTCAATAAATCTTCCTTCTTACCAGGAAAGTACCCGATCATGGAATAATGAATTTTTTTTTAATGAGTACTAATCGAAAGAGCATTGTAAAACATGTTTCTGGACGCATGCGTTTTTGCCCTCGCGCCCCCGTTATCGAAATATAAGGGCCTAAAGTTAGCAGACTTTTTTGAAAAATCGCCAATTTTAGCGATTGTAATGAAATCGGGAAGCTGCGGTGTGAATTCGCTATTTGCGTCTAACGAGAAATTTGATTCCCATTTTTGGTCATTTGCAAAGCTTATGAAAGACGGCTTCAAAATAATCTTTTACTTTTGCTTGTGTATGTTAAGCAAAAAGCTACTATAAAGCCTATGACGTGAAAAGCAGAGCTTTTTAAAGAGGAAAAACAAGTTTAAACAATATCAAAATTAAATTTTATCTTATTATTTGGGATAAAAGCACGTCCCTTGTTTAAGGGGCCCTGGAGGTGACAACGGAGCCTCCTGTTTTTTTTAAGTGTACGTGCTATTCTGTAGTATGGGGGGGGGGATATTTGGTTTTTTAATTACAAAAAATGCAAATATAAATTTTTTCGAGGGGGGGTTTGAACTGCTCAACATTTACTGAAAATTTGTTCAAATAAAAAAATCAAACAGGAATGAGGTGTTTTCTCTGTGATATTTCGAAAAAAAAGGTTCGCTTGAATCGGACTTATTCCCTTAAAATTTATGAAAGAGTATCAGGAAAAAAAAAATCGGTAATTCGAAATCAAATGAAATATAATTCAAATCAAAAAGTGGAATTTGGGAGTGTGATGTCCTGGCTGAGATGTTTCGATCAAAAAAAAAAAAAAAGAAAGAAATCAAATCAGACTATGCACTCAAAAGTTATTGCGGGAGGGGGGGGGCAGAATTGACCAATAGATAGACTGACAGGTACGCAGTTTCCGCAGCTCAAAACCCAACTTTCCTATTTTAAATTTCACTGTGTGTATTTACTTATTTTTATTAAGTTATTCTTTTTCGACTCAATTGTTTTGAACGTTTTTCATGATTTTTTCACCAATTTTCTACTTTTTCAGAAAAGTAAGCTAAATTTGTATTGATTTACAATTTTGTCAGTCTTTTCCTACCCGTTGAACATAAAGCAGAACTAGTAAACGTTATTCCACTGTTTTTAAACAGTACGAAAGTAACATGCAATATGTTTTACATTTACATTACAGAGACTTTTCGCTACAGTGGCCAATTTTGTTTGAACAGCAGGGTTTTTTACAATGAACATCGACTCCATTAGTATTTTTTAAGAATGAAAATAACTATTTCCCTCTACCTTTGATGTAATTTCCGACATGGAGATAATTTTGCAGCTATTGACATTTACTATTCGTTTTCGCTTTAAAATTTTTATTTATTTTATCTCGATTTCAAAGAAAAAATAAAATATTTTTGCTAGCAGTGGATAGATAGTGAAACTTCTTGTATCGATTTATTTTTTGTTTGAAATAAGAACTGATATCATAATCCATGACAGTTTTATTTCCACATTAAAGACTATCTGTTTCATTTTTTGTGCATGAGCTCATATTAACTGGCTCTTCATACTTATTTATATTAATTATCCCGAATTATTAAGAAACACATACAATATTGTAACGAGTCCGTAGCACCTTCAACTTTCTTTAAATAAGCATTCCAATCTTGAGGAAGTAACTATAAATGTAATTACAAGTATGTACACTATTTACAAAAGGAGCAGGAAACAATTGCTAAACATCCAGCAATTAGGTAGCAAACAGTTCACTGTACTCTCAACAGTAACTCAGCACCACGTATCTAACGTGAACAGTAATTAAGAAATTACAAAAGCAAAACAAACATTCGCCCAAGCGAATAGCGAATAAAACGAGTCACCAGAAATCAAATCTGAAAACAACTAACTTACTGTGTTCAAGGCCAGCTATCTATACTCGGTACGAAATCTCGACAACATTCTAGCAAAATCCTGTTCATTCATAACTTGACTAATCCATTCAAGAAAATTCTAGCAATAAAAAGACAAATCACTCCGAGCGAAAAATGTCTTCATGCTTATCAAAGTTAGGGCAAGTGTAAAATTACAACGTGTTTCAGGGCCGGTATACAGATGATAAAAGTGATATCTTTTATCATCTGGAGGGAGGTGCATCTGGAGGGAGACCGAAGACGAGATCACAAGGTAGCCGAAGCTCTCGTCCGAAGAGCATCCGTGATGGGGAATATCCGGTAGTCTCGTGGACAGCACTGCGGTAGGCCAGCAGGAACAGAGGAAGTCTCTTGTCCCAATCCTGTTGATTTTTGGAGACCATAAGCGAGAGATTATTAAGGATTGTCCTGTTAAATCTCTCCACTATGCCGTCCGATTGTGGGTGTGGTGGTGTCGTTCCAGTTTTCTCAATTTTGAAGACTTTACATAGGCCCTTAAACACAGCAGAGATGTAGTTTCTTCCCTGATCGGAATGGATCTGCAACGGTGTCCCATATCTCGAGATCCAATGCTGGACTAGAGTCTCTGCTACGGTGGTAGCTTCTTGATCCGGAATGGAATATGCTTCGGGCCACTTGGTAAAATAGTCAATGGAAACGAGGATGTATTTGTTCCCATCAGTAGTTTTCGGTAGAGGACCAAGAATGTCGATCCCGATTCGTTTGAAAGGAGCTCCTACATTGTAAAGATGTAGCTTCCCGCAGCTTCTTCTCTTCGGTCCTTTACGGGCAGCACAGGCGTCATAGTCTAAGATCCCACCGCAGTTTATCTACACTCATAGCGTACACTCATGACGTATATTTCAAATTAAAGCTGATTTTTTTCTGAACGTGATGCACTATGTCCGCCTATGTAAAAGTGCCCGAAACCTATAGGCAGCCTGGCCTAAACAGGTCACATGAATGTAGTATTTCTACACTCATAGCGTACACTCATGAGTCATATATCAAATTGAAGCTAATTTCTTTCTGAGCGTGGTGCACTAAGGCTGCCTATGTAAAAGTGGCCGTAACCTCTAGGCAGCCTGGCCTAAAGTTTAGGGTCCAAAATTTCAAATGGTTATAAAAGGCGGAAAAATCGGTCGATTCTTTTGCTTTTTTTACTAAAATTATTCTTAATGTGAGTACTTTCTCGAAAAAAAATTGATGAACTTTAATTTCAAAAATTGCCGATAGGGGGCGCTTTAGACTTTGGAGCTAAAAACAACTACTTTTTACCGTTTGTTTTCGTATTTTCGCAATTGATTCAAAGAGTTAAAACTCTAATTTAAATTTTGAGCCTGAAATATCAACTAATTTCCGGTTTTTAGCAATACTCGGACCAAACGTCAAAAATTGTGTTTTTCTGCTTTTTAACTAGTCCTTTCATGTAAAAAAATTATTAAAATCACCTGATAATGTTAAAATAAAATCAGATTAACCCTTTCGTAACTAAAAACAAGAAAAAATAATTTTTTTTCCAACATTTTTTTAACCCAGAAATTTTGTATTTTACAACATTACAACTCAAAAAATTGTGCATTAAATTTTATTTTCACATTATTAGTATCACCAGATGATTTTAATAATCTTTTTTACATGAAAGGATAAGTTAAAAAGCAGAAAAACACATTTTTTGACGTTTGGTCCGAATATTGCTAAAAACTGGAAGTTAGTTGATATTTTGGGCTCAAAATTTAAGTTAGAGTTTGAACTTTTTGAATTAATTGCGAAAATACGAAAAAAAAACGGTAAAAAGTAGTTGTTTTTAGCTACAAAGTCTAAAGCGCCCCCTATCGGCAATTTTTGAAATTTAAGTTCATCAATTTTTTTTCGAAAAAGTACTCACATTAAGAATAATTTAAGTAAAAAAAGCATAAGAATCGACCAATTTTTCCGTCTTTTATAACCATTTGAAATTTTGGACCCTAAACTTCAGGCCAGGCTGCCTAGAGGTTGCGGCCACTTTTACATAGGCAGCCTTAGTGCACCACGTTCAGAAAAAAATTAGCTTCAATTTGACATGTGAGTCATGAGTGTACGCTATGAGTGTAGAAATACTACATTCATGTGACCTGTTTAGGCCAGGCTGCCTATAGGTTTCGGACACTTTTACATAGGCGGACATAGTGCATCACGTTCAGAAAAAAATCAGCTTTAATTTGACATATGCGTGATGAGTGTACGCTATGAGTGTAGATAAACTGCGGTGGGATCTTAGACTATCACAAGAATGACACCACTTCTCCACGTCATCCTTCGCCTTGCTCCAGAAGAAGCGCTCTCGAACCTTGCGGAGGGTTTTCAAAACACCAAAATGTCCTCCAGTCGGACAACTGTGCAATTCCTTTAGAACGTCTGGAATTCTTGATCTGGGAAGGAGTAACTGCCATTTGAATGCTTTACCATCGTCAGCTTCCCATTTCCGATACAGGACGCCATTCCGCAACTGGAGAGATTTCCATAGAGCCCAGTATCTTTTCGTTGCAGGACTAGATAGAAACGTCTTGCCAACTAGGTCGCCGATTGTCCTTTTCCATTAACTCTATGATAGGCTTTAGGTCTGGGTCTTCAAGCTGATCTTTTCTTACTTGGTCGTCACTCCATGGATCAGGATCTGAAGATGATGAAGTAGCAGTAACTTGACAGGCAGTAGGGATTGTCGTCCCGTACTGTTTCTCTATTCGGGAGCAATAATGGCAGTTCTCAGAACAAGGTCTTCTTGATAATGCGTCTGCCTTACCGTGTGACAAACCTTTTCGGTGCTTAATCTCGATGTCATATTCCTGGAGCCGCTGTATCCACCTGGCTACCTGGCCCTCTGGATTCTTGAAATTCAAAAGCCAAGTTAAAGAGGCATGATCGGTCCGGAGCAGGAATTTACGGCCGTAGAGGTAACAATGGAAATGTTCTACAGCTTTAACTAAGGCGAGCAATTCCTTTCTCGTGACACAATAGTTTCGCTCCGACTTGGATAAGCATTTGCTCCAGTAGGCGATAACATGTTCGTTACCGTCTATTTCTTAAGATAAAACAGCTCCAACGCTCTCGTGGCTCGCATCAGTGTCAAGTATGAAGGATTTTTCAGGCTGAGGATAAGAGAGAATAGGCGTTGATGTTAAAGCCTCCTTCAGCTGTAGAAATGCATCCTCGCATTCTTTGGACCATTCAAATTTGTGTTTGCTCTCCGTCAGCTTATGCAAAGGTCGTGCAATGTTGGAAAAACCCTTCACAAACTTCCTGTAGTACGTGCAGAGCCCCAGGAAACTTCGCAGCTGATGGACATTTTCGGGGCGGCTCCAATTCTTGACTGCGGATACCTTATCTGGATCTGTTCGTACACCCTCAGAAGAGATAATGTGACCAAGGTAGTTCACCTCACGGCGGAACAAATTACATTTGGACGGGCTTAATTTCAGGTTGCCTTCCTTAAGCTTTTTCAGCACCTTCCTATGATTAGCCAAATGTTCCTCAAAACTGCGTCCTATGATGATGATGTCGTCCAAGTAGACAAGACAGGATTCATAAGAGAGTCCTCGTAACACAGATTCCATAAGACGCTCGAACGTGGCTGGTGCATTGCAGAGGCCGAAGGGCATCACTTTAAACTGCCACAAGCCTTGTCCGGTTGTAAACGCCGTCTTCTCTCGGTCGTCGGGGTGTATCTCCACCTGCCAGTAGCCGCTCTTTAAATCCAGGGT
Source organism: Uloborus plumipes (assembly GCA_038373865.1). NCBI lineage: Eukaryota > Metazoa > Arthropoda > Arachnida > Araneae > Uloboridae > Uloborus > Uloborus plumipes. Next base: position 20,028 of record JAXGGA010005265.1, on the reverse strand, counting down.
CGAAAACCACTTGTGTCCGGAAAGGGTGTCCAGAGTGTCATCGATCCGTGGAAGAGGGTAACTGTCCTTCTTGGTGATGTCATTCAGGCGTCGGTAGTCAACACAAAATCTGGTGGAGCCGTCTTTCTTTCGGACCAAGACGATAGGGGATGCCCAAGGACTGGATGAGGGTTCGATGACGTCATTCTCCTGCATCTCTTTTACGGGGATCTCTTCTTGGCGAACGGTAGTCGTCTTGGATGCTGCTTGATAGGGGGATGATCTCCAGTGTCGATCCTATGCTGCGCTAAACTCGTGCGACCAACATCTTCGGGTGTAGATGAAAACACCTGCTTGAAGTCGTCCACCAATTTTTCCGCAGCGTATCTTTGATCCTTCGATAATGCTGCACTCCCAATTAATTTCGAAGTCAAGGACTCAGGAGACACAGCCTCGGAGGAATCAATTCTTCTGATGATGCAGTTTACGGGAGTACAAGTTGCCAACACTTCTCCTTTCTTAATATTCCTCGGTCTTTCACTCACATTGGCGACTCTCACAGGAACTGCTTTCCTTGAAAGGTCCACAAGCGTAGATGCCACTAGTACTAATTTTGTGCTATTATTCTGGTTAGGATATTCAATTAGGCCGAATTTAAAGCTGTTGTTTTCCTTGACGGAGCCAGGTATTAGTACTTCTAATCTAGGGGGAATCAATAAATCTGTTTGGGCTATTATTTGATGAGCGGATTTTAAGTTATTTTCAGCATTGAAAATTGCTATGTCTTCCCTCATCGAGTGCAGCTCATTATTTTTAAAGTCGATAGAAAAATCAAATTTTCTCAAAAAGTCCAGTCCGAGAATGAAAGGATCTGTAATGTCAGCGACGAATGCCGTGTGATGGTAAGTGGCACTCCCGAACATTATTTCTAAGTTCACTTTTCCTTCAATCTCGATTTTGTCACCTGTCACAGTTTTGGAGAGTAACGCAGGGCGGCGTCCATAAGATCTTGAGTTCAAATTGATGAGCCACATCAGTCCTAATGAGGGTAACGTTGGCTCCTGTGTCCACAATCATTTCGCAGGGAAACCCATTCACATATGCGTAAATGAAGAGTCCGTTGCAGCCGCCACTTCTTGAGGAAATCTGGAAAACTTTGGGATGGGGTTCATTCCAATTTGGCGACCTCCGCCCCGCGAGATTGCCATTGCTTAGTTTTCCTGAGCTGGAGAGGGAGAGGTGCTCTTCCCTCCTGTTTCTTGGCGGGCTTCGCAGTTCTTTCGTACGTGGCCCTCATCACCACATTTCCAGCACTTCGGTGGTTGTCTACTTTGGTCTTTGTGAGCCGTAAGGGTCCCCGAGATCTCTTTGATTTGTCGCTTAATTTCCGAGAGACAAGTTGAGTTCGAATCCGGAGCGCTCACTTCCACGCCCCTGATTGAATGGCGATCCTTGCGGGACGTTTGCTGTGCAGCCTCGAACTTCATTGCGTAGACCAGACCGGATTTAAGATCTTTGATGTCCGCCATCCGGAGAGTCGTCTGAATTTCTGGACTTCGTACTCCGTCTACGAAGTAGTTCAGGGCCAGACCATCGCGAATATCCGAAGGACAGTTCGAGAAGGCGATATGGGAAAGTCTCTCAACGTCTGCTGCAAAAAACTTGCAAAGTCTCTCCAGCCTTCTGGAGTCGGGATTTCAGCTGGAATTGGCTGAATTCTTTTTGGCATGCTTCGCCAAAGCGAAGCTCCAAGGCCGATGATAAGGCATCGAAGTCGCGGTGCTTGTCCTCTGGGAAGGTCTGTAGTGTGTGTCAGCTGCACCCCCTCTCAACGAGGCTGCAAGGTGACAGGCTTTCGTGGAAGAGTCCCAGGAGTTTGCTTCTGCAACGATGAGGAACTGCTTCTTGTAAATATTCCACGAGGTCTTCCCGTCAAACGTGGCCAGTTTGATGGATGGACGAGAAGTTCCAGCTGCAGCTACACAGTCACTTGAGTTTTTGGAGGATGCTGATAATTTCGATTCAAGTTCTTTAATTTTCTTTTCCACATGATTTTCTACTGTGGTGATTCGATCTTCTAGATCCTTCACTTTATTTTCCATATTGGTAAATTTACTTTCCACCAAACTTTTCATTGACGTTAGATCGCTTTGAATTTCTTCAGCTAGATCCTTTTTTAATTGTTCTTGATTAGTAGCCAGATCATTTTTTAATTGTTTTTGATTAGTAGCCATGTCATTTTTTAATTCACTTTTAACAGCGTTGACCGCATCAAGGAGTTATTTCAGTTGTTCATCCATTGTTCGAGTAATCACCATAAAATTCCGAAGTCAAAAAGTCCTTAGGAAGAAAAGTCCAAGTTCAAAGGTAATTTCAAGAAAGTCCTTGAAGATGCCCCACGTTGGGCGCCAAAATTGTAACGAGTCCGTAGCACCTTCAACTTTCTTTAAATTAGCATTCCAATCTTGAGGAAGTAACTATAAATTTATTTACAAGTATGTACACTATTTACAAAAGGAGCAGGAAACAATTGCTAAACATCCAGCAATTAGGTAGCAAACAGTACACTGTACTCTCAACAGTAACTCAGCACCACGTATCTAACGTGAACAGTAATTAAGAAATTACAAAAGCAAAACAAACATTCGCCCAAGCGAATAGCGAATAAAACGAGTCACCAGAAATCAAATCTGAAAACAACTAACTGACTGTGTTCAAGGCCAGCTATTTATACTCGGTACGAAATCTCGACAACATTCTAGCAAAATCCTGTTCATTCATAACTTGACTAATCCATTCAAGAAAGTTCTAGCAATAAAAAGACAAATCACTCCGAGCGAAAAATGTCTTCATGCTTATCAAAGTTAGGGCAAGTGTAAAACTACAACGTGTTTCAGGGCCGGTATACAGATGATAAAAGCGATATCTTCAGATACTTTTGCAACATGTCGCCAGATAAAACCAAAACTAGTGAAAATGAAGCAAGGCAGGAAAAACAACAACTATTTACAAGATTTGTAACAATATATTTTAACTTATAATAATTAACACATTAGGAGCTGTTATTCACTGCTTTATACATATAACTTAGTTCAGTAAAAAAACTTAAAACAAACTAAAATTCTAAAATGTATTGTTATCATGCGTAAAAAGATAAAAGTTTGACTTCTTTGTAAAGTTTTCGCTCTTCTGGATAAAGCTCTCTGCTTTTCACATCGTAGTGTTGATAATCATTCTTTATTTTAACGCATACAAGTAAAGGGTTAACGTAAAACATCTTTTACTTTCTTTGCAAATGACCAAACATGGAAATGATGCGACGCCTAACAAGCGGCAAACGGGGAAATCGGGAGGTAGCTTCGATTTCTTGCCAAGTCTTCAAATTTGGCGACTTTTCAGCCGACTTTAGGACCCCTTATCTCGAAAACGAGGGGACGAGGGCACTTGATCTTTGGGTCAAAAACATGTCGCAGTATGCTCTTTTGAATGATACCATTTTAAACTTTTTTCATTATTACTTAAGTCGAGTACTTTCCTGGTTAGTAATTTTGTCACATTGGGTAGTGGCGTCATTACCCCAGGTTCCTGGCGGGATTACCCCAGCTTCCTGGGTAATGCCGCCACAGTACAGAGGTTAGTAAGTTAATTTTTTGTGACTATTTCCTTTTGAGATTTATATATGACAAATTTTTTATACATTCTTAAGATTGCGTACTATGTTCAAAAAATTTATCTGGCTCATAAATACGATTTTTGATGGTGATAAAAATTGAAGTTCCTTAAGGTGGCGGCATTCCCCCGGTCTACCCTACTGCTATTTTTAGAACTGAAATAAAGAACAAAGCAAAAACTGTAGTTCTACACTAAAATGTCTATGAAAAATGCAATTGTTCAAAATAGGATTCCTCTGCTAAAAATATAATAAAGAGGATAAAAACTGAGGCCTATTGCTATAGTATAAATATTTATACAAAATCGCAAAGGAAAACTTGAAATAAAAATTGCTTCAACCATGAATTCATGTAAAAAATTTAATTATGTAATAATTAATTGAGAAGCAAAAAAAAAAAGATAGTTTGAAAATGTGCATAATAATGAACATGTTGAACCCCCCCCCCCCCTCCGTATTAAAAATAATAATAGTAAGTTTTATTATTATTATTTTTAATCTGATATATGCGTTCTTGAGAAATAAAAATCATATTTTTTAAATAAATTGTACCCCCTTCCTCTATTTAACTCTTATTTCATAATACAGTGAAACCTGTGTATAACGATACTGTACATAACGATAAACATGCCTATTATGATATTTTGGTTGGGTCCCAGCCAACAGTTTGAGCTTTTTGCTCAAACTGTCTATAATGATATTTTTTCTCTGTCCCTTGAGTATCGTTATACACAGATTTCACTGTACACTGTAAAAAAAAACTGTAAATTTTGAAGAAATTATCCATATTTTTTACAGAAAAAATCTGTTTCTGATAAAACTACATAAAATACAGGATTTCTCTGTTTTTTTAATCTCCGCAGCCGGTTATAAGCACATTAACTGTTAACGGTCTCTTCACCGCGAAGCTCGATTGGTCGATTTTAACCACGTGACCCATCGTTGGATTCGAAGTAATGGCGGATGTTTTGATGAAACCTGCAGCTGAGTTGCCGTAAGTGAAAACATTTTTAACATCAAATTAATTGTTGTTTAAGTTTTAGTTGATAATTTTCCGATTATTTTATATGAAATGTAAACATTCCATGTTCTGCTGATTTAAAAAAGCATTTAATAACAACCCAGAAGCAGAAACTTACTAGCCAGTCTGCGACACTTATTTGGGCCGTCGGAAATAATCTGCAGCATTTTTATTAGTTTTACTTCAAGTTTTCATAAAATACACAAACCTTTTACAGGGTATGTACTCCTTTTTTGAAATTAAAATTCAGGAATGTTAAGATCTTTTTAACACAATCGCTGTCCCTTTTACCAAATATCTCAAGAAACTCCTGTTAAACTATACTGATTGAAGGGGAGAAATTTAACCTCCTTAATATCAAGCGCTTTTGAGGAGTCTGAACATTTTTTAAGGAATCAGCAATAATTATTCAAATAATTGATTTAGAAAATGTTAATTGATTACTTACACACAACATCAAACTGTGTTCACTGAATCGTAAATATATTTTTTTAATTGCATACTACATTAATATGTAAAGAATAAGAATTAAATACTTTAAACTTAGTTAGAATGTAGTTGAGTCCTTCTATATACGGTATAAGCTATTGTTTTCAATTGTTAGATTCAATCATGTATGAACTATGAACTTTATTAAACATGAAATCAAATTCAAGTATTTAAACAAATATTTACTTTGAAAACAAATGAAACAATTATTTGGATAGTTTTTTAAAATCCAGTACTTTCCTAAAAATATGTAAATGCACAAAAAATTATTTAAATTAAAACTAAAACTGATAATTCTAAAATAGTATAAGTTAAAGCAGTCTCAAACTTTCAAAATAAATCAAATAATTACAGAATGCAGAAGGATTGAAGTATCAAGCACGGCGTACGATTTTCAGCAAAGTACATGCTCGATGTTTCAAAACAAATATGGTCCTCGATATATCTGGTGGGAATTACGAAAATTTAAAGCACTCGAAAGCAATACTAAAATTGCACTGAACCTTCGTATAATTTTAATATCACAAGAAGATAGAACTATTCTTGTGTGATGAAGTTGTGTAATTTTTCTGATGGTTAGAGGGGTCTCTCTTTTTTTTCCATTTTTTAGTATGAACTTATTTCATTTTTAAAAGAAGTAACTCTTACTTTAAAAGTTGAATTTTTTTAAAAACTAAAACTGCAAGAGAAAAGCAAAAAAATTTGCCGCGAAAAATCATCACTCTCTGGCTCCCCAAAAACAATTTTTTTTTCTCAATTTTAGTTGAGCTTTATGTGATTTCCCCCCCCCCCCCCTTTCTTATGAAAATTATCTGCAGAGATCTGAAAAATCTGTGACGCACATCTCGCAATTTCTGCTACTGGGAATAACAAGAATAATAATACAATACACATGACTTATCATTGCTATAACTTTGGTTATCGATGAAGATGAATGTCAAATAATACTTTTTAAACATTAATTTAAATGTCTTCTCTGTAAAAAAAAAAGAAAAAAATCTAAAGTGCTCTCATGATATTTAATTTTTAAAAATCCCTTCACATATCTATTTGCATAAAAGTTTAAGGACTAGCCTCATAATTTGTTGATTTGAAGGGTCAGTGAAACAAAGCATGTTATACGTATCGTATCGTCTTAATTTTCTTTATCTATGTTTTAAGTTAAGTTTACTTCTGTGTCATTTTCAAAATTGTATGTCATCAGGACCCCTTTTACCGTGATACAGTACATGGTTTTTAGAACGATCACTCATTCCTGTGACCCTGCTGTTATAGCGACCAATGCTTGTCCCATTTGCTACTTAATAGATTTAAACCTCTGAGCTGAATCGCTCGTTCTAATATATCGTCCAAAAAGGATTCAACATTTTTATAATTCTCAGGACTATCTTTGCAAGAACTAAAATTTACCAATTTTATGCTTCTAAACCTCAAGTATTTTCATTGAAAAGAGTTATAAAATAAATGTTTTAAAAAGCGATCATAGTGAAACACTACTATATGAAAAAAAGAAGGAATCATAAGTATTTTAACCACAACCTTTAATTAAAAAAATGATTGATTTGTGTCATTTATTTTCAGCACAGTTTGTTGAAAACTAGTGCTTTAAAGTTAATATGTAATTCATGTTTATTATTGTAACTAAAAGTTTAAAAAATCTGCAATTGCTTATTTTTATCATTTTTTAATGAAGCATGACGCGTTAAAAGTACAGGGCGAGGACTCAGTCACCTTTCTCACCTTTAGTCACCTTTTGAAATTTTGGTCACTTTTTGTCACCTTTTGGAATTTTTGTCACCTTTTTAAACCTTTCTTAAAATGTGTTTTAGAAAAGTCTAGTTTTGATAAATAAAATTTTTCAGCAGTATAAATATTCTTTTCCTAACCTGAAAATAAATAGAATTTTGAAGGGAAAAAAAGCAAAAATCTCATTCAACCTTTAAAAAATTGTGTTTCAACTGTAGCTCATTCACAAAACAAAGCCTTTAGAAGCCCCCGTTTAAAAATTGCGAAAAGAAACAAAAAACAGGTCCACCTGTTCCAAGGATACTTGGCAGTTCTTTTTTTCTTTTTGTTCTTGAAACGAAATTCGGTTGATGATTTGCATAGAGATGGAACTTTTACTCATTCTCTATTGTCAATACTTTTTAGTGAACATTTATGCTTTGTATTTACAGAGAAACAAGAAAAAGAATGCCGATGATTTTGCAATGAGCTAAAAATTAAAAGATGAAAAGAATAAAATATGTTCATTGAATAATCGGCATTATCTTCACTTCATAATTTCAGGTGTTAATATAATTGATTTTAAAGAAAAATCTTTGAACATAACTAGGGGTGATTGTGTTCTCGTATTTTACCGGATTTCCGATATTTTCACGATCGATTCTGGTATTTTCATGTTTGAAAAAAATATAATATTTTTAATTATGCTTTTATCTTCTCACCTCCGGATTTATTTTGCTTTTTCGAATTTTCGATGATTATAACGATCATTATTAATAATATTCATCGAATAGAAATGTTAAGCTGCCATTCTAATTGTTTTTTTTTTTTTTTTTTTTGCTTTAATAAATTATTTTATTTGCATTTTTTTTTTTTTTTTTGATGCCTTCATTTAAAAAAATGCAATCGATTTGCATCTGATGTGAGAATCGAATTTTTCTCATTTTTTATTCTTATTACCCTTAGGAGACAAATAAATGCAACATATTAAAATTAAAAAATCATAAATTTAAAATTTTCGAGCGAAATTCTGCCTCTTTTATGAAAATCAAAATGTCTAAGTTTAAATTTGAAGATTTGATAACATTTCATTTTGCTTCAATTATGTGGATAGTAAAAATAATATGTTTATCGTAGAGCTTTTAATAGTAAATCTGAAGTAAGTATATTTGAATTCTTTTACATGCCACTTTCATACTGTTTTTAATTGCCTTTAATGGTGTGCATTGTGCTAAATTAGCATTTCGCTGTCATTAGCTATATTCGTACAGTTAACGTAGATGAATAAGATGATAGTATGAGTGCCATATTCATACTTCGACTCAAAGAGAGTTTGTGTTTTGGTTCTGTTAGTCAAGCTGTTATGAATATCCATAAGACTTCGCTTGGATGTAATGCGTTAGATCAGTTTATTTGTATCGACTACTTTCTATCACATAATCAGATATGAAAAGATTCGTCGTAGCTTGAATAAATTCTACGTAACATAACAAATTTCTGTTGTAAAGAATGATGTTCACTTGTGTGCTGTAATTGGGTTCAACAGGTTTATAGAATTTTTTTTGCTCGTTTTTGCAGTTCATCACACTCGGCATGGTATGCAATTCCTAGATCGGTCAACCATCGTAGTTAGACGTCTAGTGGTCAAGTATAAACTTCACTTTCTCTTGATCACGGAAAAAACTAGAGTTTTAACGCAGCAAATAAAAAAATAGAGTTAACCTTGCGTCTATAGATGTATGAGACCTAAAGATTGAGAATAGTATACTTTCAATATGGCATACTGGCAGTTGCAATTATGTAATCTCAGTGTATATTTCGAATAGTGTCGGATAACGAAGATGAAAATGTCGTAAAGCATGCTCTATGTATAACTTGGATGAAGATAGAAAGTGGCTACAATTTTACCCACGCTTCATCGGATTTGTCTATGGCTTGAATAAGTCGTGAACAGTACATTTACAATGTAGAAAAAAATTGTCTATGAGATCACTTCTGTTCAGACTGACTGTGCAAGTCAGCTTTTTTCTATTTTTCACGAGGTTAGAGTGATCCGAAGACGGTCACACGTGTTGTGAACCATACGGAATCATACTCAAATAGTTCTCTTGGAGTCCTCCCGAACTAAAAATGTAGCATATTATGGCCAATCTTAGGTTGCTTCTCAGCAGCACCCCGACAAAGTCTTACCGAGACTACCTCTCCTCTATCAGTCGCTCTCAATGACTCGGACGATACTTTGACTACTGTGCTTGTATAAGAGAGAATGACGTTTCTAGCAGCCTGACGAAGAGACGTTTATGATGACTTTCTTCAAGTTCGCGAAATCTGGGTATGAATCTCACGATCACCCTGATCGCGTATCTCAGTACTATGTAGAGTTTTTTGTAAACCCACTAACACGTGAAGCACGATAGTGATAGTAAGGCACATTTGTGTCATTTTGTTGTACTCAAGTAGCCTACACATGAAACTTCTCTATCCTTGGCTCGTAAGTAACCACCAGCGCATATCTCAGATGAGGTATTTGTGTTACCTCGGTTCTTGGCTTTCTCCGCGGAAAGTCTCACGTTCTGCTTTTGTTCTCGTCGACATTTGCTTAACCGGCTGTTAAATTAAGTTGTTGAGTATGTTTAGGCTCTTTTCGGTAAAAGTCGGAGAAAAATGAGAAATGACGTGTATTGCCCTGCTTTTTTGGGAAAGAGACTTCATGATTAAGCTCACCCATCCACGCTTTAGTGAGATTGCGGTTGGTCACCTTTTAGTTACTTTTTTTGTTAACCTTTTTAGTCAGCCTCTGTGTTTTTAAAATTTGTCAACTTTTCCTCACCTTTTGTGCTAAAGATCCGCCCCAGCATTCAGCAGTAAGAGTTTTTGCTGTCATCGCCTCACTTGGAGAGAAAGAATGCCTATATGTGTTATCCTCAGATATTGTCAGTATGAGATATCTTGATCTATCAACCGCTTAATAGTTATATAACAGAGAATTGTAGACCGACGCTTCCTAGGGTTTCTCATCGAGACATATCTTGCTCGGGAATCTTCAAGAACGTTTCGCAGCTGGGTGGGGATCTTTAACACGTTGAGACACGCTCGTGTCTATTTGACGAAGGTACTCGCCCGAAGTTGGACTCTACTGATAAGAGGGGGAAAGTGCTTCGAGTTATAGTATAGAGAGTCTTTTTTGTGCGTGTTGCTGATATGGGCTGATATTCAGCGATTGGCCTTAATTTGTTGGTGTATGTTTATGTTGTCGCATGAGCTCAAGAGAGAAATATTGTGGTATTGAGCATCGGAGTTCTATATTGTACAATAGACCTGTGGTTGCAGTGCTTGCGTGCCTTAGGGGTGCCCCTTTTCACCTCATTTTCATTCGTATAATCGGGGGTATTCGTTTATGGCCGTTACCGATTCGAGGCAAAGCGTGGGTGGCTCACTCCAGTATGACGGAAATGCATGCAATATCCTGCACAGGTTGCTCATCTCTCTTCTTTCTCCTCCTCCTCCGTTGCGTTGTTGTTGAGCAGAACTGAGATAGCACATGTGCGCAAGATATTGCTTGCCATTTCCGTCAATACACGTGTTGGCCCTCCGCTTTAATCGGCGGTCGACCGACTGGATCATCCTCGTGAAAAAAGAAAAACTGTTGAGTCGTCGAGGAGGTTCATGAATTTTTATGTTCTGATAGCTACAATTAGATCGATGAGGGGGAAAGTAGCATTTTCCCAATTAAAGCAGCTTTATCTTTATTCTATAGCTTATAGATAACACGATATTTGCGAGATGCCATGAAATTTTCTCAATCTTTAGTCTCACAATTTTCAAGGACTTTTTTTTGCTGTTAAATGCTATTTTTTCGTGGATCAAGAGAATATTTCTGAACTAGCGCAACGTGTGACCGACTGGATCATCCTCGTGAAAAAAAGAGAAACTGTTGAATCAGCCAGGATATTAATGAATTTTTATGTTCTGATCGCTGCGATTATATCGATATGGGAGAAAGGTAGAATAAAAATAAAAGCAACGTTATCTTTGTTTTATAGCTTATACAGACAACACAATCTTTTGTGAAAGCACTCATTATCTTTCTACGTATCTAAATTTTTGAAAGAATTGCCCAAATAATTCAACTAAAATTAAATTTTTTGGTATCAGTTAGAAACTGATCATTTGATATAATTCCAAAATGATCAACAGAAAAGTAACATTTCTATCATCAACATGTCTATCCAAACAGGAGTTCGAAATTGATGATTGTTGCAGACAGAAACTAAATTTGTGTAGGTGCAAACAAATGAAAAAAATTTCTAAAAGAAGAAATTCAAGTGTCATTTCAACAACAATAATCTAAACTTAAAAATAGCTCATCTATATACCAAAGGAATATCTACTGACTAGCATAAATAACGAATTGTTTGAGCCTCTCTCTGAGTTCCTTTTCCTTCCAAGTCCACCACAGGAAAATATGATTCCAGATAAACATTAAGTATTCATGAAACTTAACTAACATCGCATTCAAATGCAGCCTTCTGCCAAATCCGAATTCACACTCCCACGCAGCTCTGGTGCCTTTCTGCCTAACCGATCGGCGATAGTCCTGAGTCCTGGATCGGGGCCCGTCGGGACACCCGATCTCCAGGAGACATCCGAAACTATTATCCCGGAAATTGAAGGGAAGCGCTCACCATGGATCAAATTTCACCACTCACTCTAACGCCCCATAGCTTTCTCTCTCTCTCTTTCTCCTCTGCGCTCGTATACACACACACACACACACACACACGCTGAATTCGATGACAGCTTCCACTGATAATGGAATATGGAAGGTAGAGGGCATTATTTGCGCAAAAAGGGTTGCCTGCCCCTAATTGGCACAAGTGGCAAGTTCTCTCTCCCTCTGCAAGATGATGGGAGGAAAATAGGCGGAAGTGTTGTGAAACATTCATTGGGCGAATTTCACAAAGAGTTACACATTTTGAGCACATATTTGTAATTGATTGCATTACTTTTGATTTAAGATCAAATTATAAGATCAGACAATTTTTGGCAATATTCTTTTGAAAATATTCTCTTTGACTCAGAACAATTTCGGTTTGAAAATTTATTTTTCATATTCACTAAATAACATATTGGATTCGATAACAGTTTCTACTTATAATAGAATATGGAAGGTAAAGGGCATTATTTACGCAAAAAGGTTTGTTTGCCCCTAATTGGCACAAGTGGCAACTTCTCTCTCCCTCTGGAAGATGATGAGAGGAAAATAGGTAGAAGTGTTGTGAAACATACATGGGGCGATTTTCACGAAGAGTTACACATTTTGAGCACATATTTGTAACTGATTGCATTACTTTTGTTTGAAGATCAAATTATATAATCAGACAATTTTTAAAAATATTCTCTTTGACTCAGAACAATTTGGGTTTGAAAATTTATTTTTCATATTCACTGAATTACATATTGAATTGAGAGATGATGATGAGAGGAAAAAAGACGCAAGTATTGTGAAACTTTGGTTGGGAGAATTTTCCAAAGAATTACGCATTTTGGGCACAAATTGGTAATTGGTTGCATTGCTTTTGTTTTCAGGTCTGAACAGATTTCAGTTATATATTATTATTTTTGATTCAGAACTGTTTCGGCTTGTAAGTTTATTTTTCACAGACAATAAATTACATAATTTGGAGATAGCTTCCACTGATAATGGAACGTGGAAGGTAAAGGATATTGTTTGCCCAACAAGGGTTTCCTACACCTAATTGGCACCAATGGCTTCTCTCTCCTTCTGCAAAATGATGGGAGGAAAATATGTGGAAGTGTTGTGGAATATTTCTTTATTTTATAAAGAATCAAGCAATTTTGGTACAGATCGTTAATTCACTGCATTACTTTTGTAATTTAGTGCACTATTTTGTTTTAAGATATGAATATTTTTACAATTTTGCTGTGTAAAAATATCTTCTTTGATTCAGAAAATTCTGCCTTGCAAATTAGATTTTCACACACATTAAATTACACACTGAATATTTCATGCACTGAACTCGTTAAACAGCTTCTACTTATATTGTAATAAGGAAAGTAGAGGCATTGTTTGCACAAAAAGGGGCATTTTTGCCCACTAATTTGTAACTGATTGCTTTACTTTCGTTTTAACATCTTATATAAGCTCTTAGTACTAGTGATATTGTCAAAAAATGCTCTCTTTGGTTCTTAAAATTTTTGCTCGTAAGTTTATGTTTCCCTTTCTATGTGATAGAAAATAGAGGGATTATTTTTAAAATTCTCTTCAACAAACGTTTACGCAACAAAATTCACAAGAAAGAAAATCTTTGCAATTAATTTATTAAGAACTTTAGTCCTCACTCTTCAGTGAACTCTGTTAGCGTTGGTTATTTGAATCTTTTAATAAAAAGTGGCTTCCGAAACATCGAAAAAATTGCTTGCTTCCAAACAAAAATTTAGTTTTCTTTTTGCAGTATTTACGTTTCACACTACGGTATTGTTAACATTCATTAAATGTTCATTTGCTATTTTCGTTTCGGAAATAATTTCGTCGATGTTGAGCCATTTTCTAATTTCTAATTGTTTGACGTCCGTTAATTAAGATCTTTTTAAAGCAGCTTTTAAATTCAATAACTTTAATTACATTCTTCTCACTGCTATTTTTCATTTGTAATCTTTTTCCGTACTATTTGCTAGAACAAATATTACAAATTCAAATAGTGGCGCCATCTGTATTGAAACAATCAACAACTTCAGCAATTGATCTATATTCGTCGACTTACAGGTTTTATAGTTCAAAAAGTGCAGCAAAAATAAAATAATACACTTACAGCTTGAGAAAGAGAAAAAAAATAATACCAGAGACAAAAGCAAGATAATGAAAATTCGTACATAAACTCGCATTGCGGAAAACAAAAAATGTTTTAAGCGCACTCATGTTGTGAGTTGTGTAGATGTTATAAGTCTTCAGTGCACAATTTTATAAATATTTTATTTGAGTAAACATTGAGCTGGTATTGCAGAAATAATTAGGAACATTTTGTTAAGCTATTTTTTAAAACAGTATCTTAAAATTCTGATAATAAAATAACCGAATTACTTGTGATTTAGTAGTTAGGACAGTTTTTAAAACAGACACTTAAGACAGCTGCTCCCAGGCACTTGCAAAAGAAAAGAAAAAAAAAATAATAATAATAAATGATTACATATTTATCGGTATTATTTGTATTTACAACGTTGTTCGGTGACAAAGATAAAGTCTTAAAATATAAATAGGTTTCTTTTAGCATCGAAACTTTTTGTAAGAACAAGCTTTCTGTGTACTGATACTGCTCTGGCAAAAAAAAAACTATTTTATAGAACTAGTTTTAGGAGTATTGAGAGAGTTTTTTTTGAAAAGTTGTGACAAGAAATTTAGTCGTCAAATTGACTTCATTCTGACATCCATACTGTGGTCAGGATAAGTTGTTTTCATTATGGTACTGGCGCTACACGGGCACAGAAACTACTTTTACAGAATTCATTTGAGAATACTGAAAATTGACATAAAGGGTTTTTTTAGCGATTAAATTATTTTCCTCAATAATTGGGAGCTCATGAACGAAAATTTAGTTTTTAAATCTGAGTCGGTTTGTTCTGACATCGTTACTGTATGTCAGGACAAGTTGCTTTATATTTGTACTGATATTGCGCTGGCAAAGAAACTACCTTTACAGAATTCATTTAAGAATATTGAGAATTTATTTAAAGGACAGTTGTGAAGTAATTTAGAACTCAAATTAGCTTTCATTTTGGTATCGATGCTGTGATCAGGACAAGCTTTTTTCACTGTACTGAGGCTATACTGGCAAAGAAACTACTTGCACAGAATTCATTTGAAAATACTGAAAATTGACATTAAAGAGCTTTGGCAATTAAACTATTCCTCAATTTGGGAGCTCAGAAACAAAAATTTAGCTAAAAAAATCTGAGTAGATTCTATCAAGCATCGATTCTGTATTCAGGTCAAGTTGCTTTCTATATGCTGATACTGCGCTGACAAAGAAACTACTTTTACAGAATTCCTCAAATTAGCTTCATTTTGATATTGAGTATAACTGTGGTCAGGAGAAGTTGTTTTCACTGTACTGAAAACTATGTCTGCACAGAAACTATTTTTACTGAATTCCTTTAAGAATACTGAAAATTGACAGAAAGGGTTTTTGGCAATTGAACTATTCCGCAATTTGAGAGCTCAGAAACAAAAATTTAGCTAAAAAATCTGAGTAGATTTCTATCAGGCATTGATTCTGTATTCAGGTCAAGTTGCTTTTCTATATACTGATACTGCGCTGACAAAGAAACTACTGTTACTAAGAATTCCTCAAATTAGCTTCATTTTGCATATGGATTACTGTGGTCAGGAGAAGTTGTTTTCAACTGTGCTGGAAACTATGTTTGCATAGAAACTACTTTTACAGAATTCCCTTGAAAATACTGAAAATTGACAGAAAGGGTTTTGGCAATTAAACTATTCCTCAATTTGGGAGCTCAGAAACGAAATAGTTTTAAAATCTGAGTAGGTTTATTTTGGCATCGATTCTGTCGTCAGGACAAGTTCCTTTCTATCTACTGATACTGCGCTGACAAAGAAACTACTTTTGCAAACTCCCGCAGATTAGCTTCATTTTGATATTGAGGTGATCATGATAAGATGTTTTCACTGTACAGAAACTATGCTGGCACAGAAACTACTTTTACAGAATTCTTTTGAGAATACTGAAAATTGACAGAAAGGGTTTTGGCAATTAAACTATTCCTCAATTTGGGAGCTCAGAAACGAAAATTTAGTTTTAAAATCTGAGAAGGTTTATTTTGGCATCGATTCTGTCGTCATGACAAGTTTCTTTCTATCTGCTGATACTGCGCTGACAAGGAAACTACTTTTACAGAATTTCTGAAATTAGTTTCATTTTGATATTGATTTCTGTGGTGAGGAGAGAAGTTGTTGATCACTGTACTTGATGAACATCTCTCTCTATTTTCACTCTCTCCTACGTGAGTTGTTGTTGGAGAGAGATGTTTCAGTACAGTGAAAACAACTTCTCCTCACCACAGAAATCAATATCAAAATGAAACTAATTTCAGAAATTCTGTAAAAGTAGTTTCCTTGTCAGCGCAGTATCAGCAGATAGAAAGAAACTTGTCATGACGACAGAATCGATGCCAAAATAAACCTTCTCAGATTTTAAAACTAAATTTTCGTTTCTGAGCTCCCAAATTGAGGAATAGTTTAATTGCCAAAACCCTTTCTGTCAATTTTCAGTATTCTCAAAAGAATTCTGTAAAAGTAGTTTCTGTGCCAGCATAGTTTCTGTACAGTGAAAACATCTTATCATGATCACCTCAATATCAAAATGAAGCTAATCTGCGGGAGTTTGCAAAAGTAGTTTCTTTGTCAGCGCAGTATCAGTAGATAGAAAGGAACTTGTCCTGACGACAGAATCGATGCCAAAATAAACCTACTCAGATTTTAAAACTATTTCGTTTCTGAGCTCCCAAATTGAGGAATAGTTTAATTGCCAAAACCCTTTCTGTCAATTTTCAGTATTTTCAAGGGAATTCTGTAAAAGTAGTTTCTATGCAAACATAGTTTCAGCACAGTGAAAACAACTTCTCCTGACCACAGTAATCCATAGCAAAATGAAGCTAATTTGAGGAATTCTGTAACAGTAGTTTCTTTGTCAGCGCAGTATCAGTATATAGAAAGCAACTTGACCTGAATACAGAATCAATGCCTGATAGAATCTACTCAGATTTTTTAGCTAAATTTTTGTTTCTGAGCTCTCAAATTGCGGAATAGTTCAATTGCCAAAACCCTTTCTGTCAATTTTCAGTATTCTTAAAGGAATTCAGTAAAAATAGTTTCTGTGCAGACATAGTTTCAGTACAGTGAAAACAACTTCTCCTGACCACAGTTATCAATATCAAAATGAAGCTAATTTGAGGAATTCTGTAAAAGTAGTTTCTTTGTCAGCGCAGTATCAGCATATAGAAAGCAACTTGACCTGAATACAGAATCGATGCTTGATAGAATCTACTCAGATTTTTTAGCTAAATTTTTGTTTCTGAGCTCCCAAATTGAGGAATAGTTTAATTGCCAAAGCTCTTTATGTCAATTTTCAGTATTTTCAAATGAATTCTGTGCAAGTAGTTTCTTTGCCAGTATAGCCTCAGTACAGTGAAAAAAGCTTGTCCTGATCACAGCATCGATACCAAAATGAAGCTAATTTGAGTTCTAAATTACTTCACAACTGTCCTTTAAATAAATTCTCAATATTCTTAAATGAATTCTGTAAAGGTAGTTTCTTTGCCAGCGCAATATCAGTACAAATAAAGCAACTTGTCCTGACTACAGTAACGATGTCAGAACAAACCGACTCAGATTTAAAAACTAAATTTTCGTTCATGAGCTCCCAATTTGAGGAATAATTTAATCGCTAAAACCCTTTATGTCAATTTTCAGTATTCTCAAATGAATTCTGTAAAAGTAGTTTCTGTGCCCGTGTAGCGCCAGTACCATGAAAACAACTTATCCTGACCACAGTATGGATGTCAGAATGAAGTCAATTTGACGACTAAATTTCTTGTCACAACTTTTCAAAAAAACTCTCTCAATACTCCTAAACTAGTTCTATAAAATAGTTTTTTTTTTGCCAGAGCAGTATCAGTACACAGAAAGCTTGTTCTTACAAAAGTTTCGATGCTAAAAGAAACCTATTTATATTTTAAGACTTTATCTTTGTCACCGAACAACGTTGTAAATACAAATAATACCGATAAATATGTAATCATTTATTATTATTATTTTTTTTTTCTTTTCTTTTGCAAGTGCCTGGGAGCAGCTGTCTTAAGTGTCTGTTTTAAAAACTGTCCTAACTACTAAATCACAAGTAATTCGGTTATTTTATTATCAGAATTTTAAGATACTGTTTTAAAAATAGCTTAACAAAAGGTTTCTAATTATTCCTCCAATACCAGCTCAATTTTCACTCAACTAAAATATTTAGAAAATTGTGAACCGATGATTATAACATCTACACAACTCACAATATGAGTACGCTTGAAACATTTTTTGTTTTCTTCAACGCGAGTTTATGTACGAATTTTCATTTACTAGATATTGTCTCTGGTCTTATTTTTTTCTTTCTCAAGCTGTAAGAGTTTTATTTTAATTTTTGCACACTTTTTGAAATATAATACCTGCAAGTCGACGATTATAGACCAAATGCTGTACTTGTTGATAGATTCAATACAGATGGCGCCACTATTTGAATTTGTAATATTTGTTCTAGCAAATAGTACGGAAAAAGATTACAAATGAAAAATAGCAGTGAGAAGAATGTAATTAAAGTTATTGAATTTAAAAGCTGCTTTAAAAAGATCTTAATTAACGGACGTCAAACAATTAGAAATTAGAAAATGGCTCAACATCGACGAAATTATTTCCGAAACGAAAATAGCAAATGAACATTTAATGAATGTTAACAATACCGTAGTGTGAAACGTAAATACTGCAAAAAGAAAACTAAATTTTTGTTTGGAAGCAAGTTTCGGAAGCCACTTTTTATTAAAAGATTCAAATAACCAACGCTAACAGAGTTCACTGAAGAGTGAGGACTAAAGTTCTTAATAAATTAATTGCAAAGATTTTCTTTCTTGTGAATTTTGTTGCGTAAACGTTTGTTGAAGAGAATTTTAAAAATAATCCCTCTATTTTCTATCACATAGAAAGGGAAACATAAACTTACGAGCAAAAATTTTAAGAACCAAAGAGAGCATTTTTTGACAATATCACTAGTGCTAAGAGCTTATATAAGATGTTAAAACGAAAGTAAAGCAATCAGTTACAAATTAGTGGGCAAAAATGCCCCTTTTTGTGCAAACAATGCCTCTACTTTCCTTATTACAATATAAGTAGAAGCTGTTTAACGAGTTCAGTGTATGAAATATTCAATGTGTATTTTAATGTAAGTGAAGATCTAACTTGCAAGCCATAATAGTTCTGAATCAAATAAAATTTTTTTACACAGCAGAATGAGAAAAACATTCAAATCTTAAAACAAAATAATGCAATAAATTACAAAAATAATGCACTAAATTACCAATCTGTGCCAAAATTGGATAATTCTCAATAAAATAAAGAAATGTTTCGCAACACTTTCACATATTTTCCTCCCATCATCTTGCAGAGGCAGAGAGAAGCCATTTGTGCCAGTAAGGAGAAGGCAACCTTTGTTGCTCAAATGATGTCCTTTACCTTCCATATTCCATTACCAGTGGAATAACACCGAATTATGTAATTTATTGTCTATGAAAAATAAACTTACAAGCCGAAACTGTTCTGAATCAAAAATAATATACACACACTGAACATTACTGAAAAATATTCAGACCTTAAAACAAAAGCAAAGCAACAAATTGCCAATTTGTGCCGAAAATGCGTAATTCTTTGGAAAATTCTCCCAACCAATGTTTCACAATACTTGCGTCTTTTTTCCTCTCATCATCATCTCTCAATTCAATATGTAATTCAGTGAATATGAAAAATAAATTTTCAAACCCAAATTGTTCTGAGTCAAAGAGAATATTTTTAAAAATTGTCTGATTATATAATTTGATCTTCAAACAAAAGTAATGCAATCAGTTACAAATATGTGCTCAAAATGTGTAACTCTTCGTGAAAATCGCCCCATGTATGTTTCACAACACTTCTACCTATTTTCCTCTCATCATCTTCCAGAGGGAGAGAGAAGTTGCCACTTGTGCCAATTAGGGGCAAACAAACCTTTTTGCGTAAATAATGCCCTTTACCTTCCATATTCCATTATAAGTAGAAGCTGTTATCGAATCCAATATGTAACTTAGTGAATATGAAAAATAAATTTTCAAACCGAAATTGTTCTGAGTCAAAGAGAATATTTTCAAAAAAAATATTGCTAAAAATTGTCTGATCTTATAATTTGAACTTCAATCAAAAGTAATGCAATCGATTACAAATATGTGCTCAAAATGTGTAACTCTTTGTGAAATTCGCAAAATGAATGTTTCACAACACTTCCGCCTATTTTCCTCCCATCATCTTGCAGAGGGAGAGAGAACA